>SPJY01033355.1:0-31980 GCA_005191435.1 Raddia distichophylla | reverse complement strand
CACCAATATCGATGTGGAGCTCTCCTGTCATCTCTTGTTCTTGAAATGGACCCACGTTTGGGAGAGCCTCGTAATCGTCTTCAGAGAGATCGGGCAATCCACCATGTGGATGATATTTATGAACAATCCACCAACTTTTGTAATTTGGATGGGGGTATGGCAGATAAAATACTAGCTCGACTTGTTCCGGAAAAATGAACACATCTGGCCTTTGATACAGTTTGGTGTGATTGATTTCAACTAGTCCTAGTTCTGGAGTACGTCGCACACCAACAGTAGGGTCGAACCATTTGCACCGAAACAGCACAAGCGAGAGATCGTTCTTGCCTTCATATGAGATTTCTACAATCTCCTCAATGATCCCATAATACTCTATGTCGGGACCACCAGAGTCGTCGGGGACATAACTCACGACGTCGTTGTTCACTATAGTCGCATTGGGACGAGCCAACTCAGCAGCTTCTGATCGAAATCGATATCCATGACAATCATAGCATCCATGGACCTTAACTCTCCGGTTGCATCCACGTGACATTTGTCTAAGATCGTTGTGCACGTTAGAATATCTTTGACACTACACAAGCATACATGCGACGACACAAGATACATTAAGAAATGAATGTGACACATTTATAATTTGAGTGAACAGGTATAAGTTACAGAAATTTACATGGTAATGAAACCAGGTCAGAAGGTTTGGACGGCCTTGTCCACGGCCTCGTCGTTTCATATTGTCAATTTGATCGACCGAAGGTTCTCCTGGTTGTCCCCACTCTTCTTGTATGAATTGACTACAAGAGGTTATATATAATTCAGTTATGAAGCATAGAAAGTATGAATTTAAGATTTATTTTTGAAATTTATTTACTCACTTAATGTCACCTTCATTTCGTCCATGTTGTCGTACACGTACAGCTGAATCAAAATTTTCTCCCCTGGATCCAAGTCACGTGTGGTGGTTTTGCCAATATTGCACCCGGCTTGGTCATGGAACACCTCATGGTTTGAACTACTTATACGATGTGCCTTCTTATACCTTGGTTGTAGCGCATGGACCTTGTTTTCTGTGCCAAAGTATTTATCCGTGAAGTAGGTGACCTCCTGAATCAGCCAAGCTTCAGCAATACTTCCTTCAACTCGTGCTTTATTCTTCACTTTCGTTCGAAGGTTTTTCATCATGCGTTCCACAGGATACATCCACCTATATTGTACCGGCCCCCCAACTTTTGCTTCAAATGGCAGATGTACTATTAGATGTTGCATGCAATTGAAAAACCCAGAAACATATATCTTCTCGAGCTTCGTCAGAAGCACAACAATCTCCTTCTCCAATTCCTCCATCCTAGATGCCGATATTTCCTTTGCACAGAGCTCTCGATAGAAGAAACTAAGCTCTGCAAATGTAATCCATATATCTTCTGGAACATATCCACGCCATACGGCTGGAAACAAACGCTCTATAAAAACTTTGTAGTCGTGGGACTTCATTCCATTCAATTTACATTGCTCTATGCTTACAGCATGTCGAAGGCTCGTCGCATAACCATCTAGAAATTTAACCTTATCCTTAATCCAATGTAGAATCTCCCTTATTTACGCGCGTGTAAGACAATATGTTGCTCTAGGTTTCATCCCATTCTCGTCAAGGTTCATGGCCGGTTGATCACATATTAGAGCGCAGTCTAGTCGTGCATTTTTGTTATCTCTTGTCTTGTGTGGGATATCCCAGTTTGTGTTCACGACTGCCTCGCACATATTTTTCTCTTGGTGCATCAGGTCGAGGTTATGGGGCAGCTTCAAACCTTTCGCATAAGGAAGGTTGAGAATGTTGCACTTATGAGTCCAATGGTGGTCCTTCCCATACTCCCCTTTATACTTAGTGTCTTCTAGATCATCATTCCAAGTGATAATATCCTGCACCTCGAGCCGTTCTAGTGGCCCCTTTTTCACAACCTTGCCTTTACTAAATGCCTTTCTCTGCTTCCTAAAAGGATGGTTCGACGGCAGGAAACAACGGTGACAATCGAACCAACAAGCTTTCCGTCCCTTTTCCAATGTGAATGCATCGGTGTTACATAGGCATATAGGGCACGGCAACTTTTCATGCGTGCTCCAACCCGAGAACATGCCATACGCTGGAAAATCATGTATGGACCACAGGTACACGGCGCTCATCTTAAAATTCTGTCCAGTGCAACTATCATATGTCAACACTCCTTTAGTCCATAGTTCATTCAGCTCTTCTATCAGTGGTTGTATGAATAGGTCTAAGTTTTTACCAGGAGACCTAGGACCAGGAATGATAACAGTCAGAAACATGTATTCATCCTTCATGCAGAGTTGAGGCGGCATGTTGTAAGGGATCGCAAAAACCGGCCAACACGAGTATGGGTGTGCGGTCATGTTAAAAGGTGTAAACCCATCGGTCGCAAGCCCGAGCCGCACATTTCTAAGCTCCGCCGCAAAATTAGGATATTGTTGGTCCAAGTGCCTCCAAGCTTCTGAATCTGACGGATGGATCATCATGCCCTCCTTTCTACGTTTATCCTCTTTGTGCCACCTTATATGTCTTGCCGTGGATTTGGACATGTACAAACGTTGGAGGCGTTGAGTGATCGAAAAGAAACGAAAGGATTTCTGGGCCACCGTCGTTTGTCTCTTTACACCATCTCTACCTTTAACTTCTATGTACCGACTTATATTGCAATGCTTACAATAAGTCAGTCCAGAATCAGCCTTCCAGTAAAGCATGCAGAACTTTGGGCAATAGTCTATCCTCTTGCACGGTATGCCCAACACGCTAAGAAGCTTCCTCGAGTCGTAAAGATTCAGAGTCATCCTATGTCCACTCGGAAGCAGGCTATCTATCAATTTACAAAGGTCGTTGAAGCAATTGGCTGAGAAATTGTACTTTGTCTTCACTGCCGTGAGACGTGCCACTAGTACGGTCACATCAGTATGGTCATGAAGCGGCAACTTGGCAGACTCGAGGAGTCTCTCGAACTGTTCAGCGAGTGGCTCGGACTCTTCCTCGGGGGAGAGATCGAAAGCCCGAGCCACGTCCTCCGTGAGCTCCTCCAACCGGTAGACATCGCCTTCGTCGAAACCCTCACCAAAATCTGCAGGGCTAAAGACCGGCGTCGGCCGGCGCTTCTCTCCATGAACCACCCATATAAGATAGTTCGCTTTGAAGTCATGCCTTAAGAGGTGCATACTAATTTCACTGTTGCTTCTCTTCACAGTGTTCGAGCAACAAGCACAAGGACACCAAACAACCGTTGCTTTTGGGTCAGGGACACTTCCAAAAGCATACTCCACGAATGCCCTTGTCTTCTCGATCCACTCGTTCGAGTGACGTCCAGACCTACTCCATCCATCGTACATCCACCGCCGATCTTCCATCGCTAACTATATAACGTAAATGCATGCAACACAACTTTAAGTTTAGACGGTTTAGGCCTAGCTAAATAGGATGGCTTACCCACCCACGGGTACGCGTTTGAGTATGGTGGTCCCGGCACTATGGGCACGGGTCAAAATTTCGGCAGCATAACCCCGCAGCTCCCCCGGTGCAACGACGGGTACGACGTACCGCTTATGTTATGCACAAGGAGAATGATGGGGTCATGAAGCCAGAATTTCAACCCGTACACCATAGTCCCGAGACCACCGTACTCAAACAAGCATCCGTAGGCTGTCCAAAAACGTGGACAGCTCGAAAGCACGCTCGCTTTCATAATGGAACCGAACGAATCACCGTCCGAGCTCCTTATGAAAACGTGCAGGCGTGCCTCCGAACGGGTTGACTTTGGCTCGGTTCATGTTATAAATGCAATTGAACTAATCGAGCATAATCTTAGAAATTAAAATGTCACTAATTAATTATATATACTAATCTCGTCCGATTAACAGAATCCAGACCACAAAGCTCGCACTAATTGCAATACACTAACTAATTATATCTACTAATCTCGTCGGTGAACAGAATACCGACGACACAGCTTCTACACTTTTAAAAAAAATAGGCGACCATACCTGCTGCGGGGTTGCTGTATGCCTAGCGGGAAAGTCGACGAGGAGAGGAGGAAGGTGATGGCTCAGGGGCAGCTCGGGCTCGACGCCGGCCTGCCTGAGGACGACGACGCGACGGACAGCAACGGAAGGGGAGGCAGCCGACGACGGGATGGCGGCCACGGGGCGCCGGCGGGGGAAGGCGGTGGCTGTCAGGGCGGGTCGAAGGCGGGAGCACGGGATGGCTGCCGGCGGGGGGTGGGGGAAGGCGGCGCGTGGCGGCAGAGGGAGGCAGTGGAAGAGAGGCGGCACGGCGGCGGAGGGAGGCGGCGCGGCGGCGGGTGGGCGCGGCGGAGGGAGGCGGCGGAGGGAGATGGGCGCGGCAGATGGAGGGAGGCGGCGAGATGGGCGCGACGGCGGGGCAGAGTGGTCTCGGGGAAGGTACAAGCGGGATAGGAAATCAGGACTTAGTAAATTTTGGGGTCCTGAACTCTTTGACGTCGGCTAGGAAACCCCGACGTCAATACCAACCACGCAAACCTTTTTGACGTTGGCCAAGCTAACCCCGACGTGAAAGCTCCTGTCTTCGCCGTCGGCCACTGCACCGCCAACGTGCTAGCTTTACATGCGCTTCATCGGATGCATGCATATATGCCTAACTTTGACGTCGGCCAGTCTGTTCCCGACGTCAAAGCCCATGTCTGTGCCGTCGGCATGTGCACCGCCAACGTGCTAGCTGTCACGTCAAGCCAAGAGCCAAGGCCAAGCCAGGGGAAGCGGTTTTGTCGTCGGCCAAGGCAAGGCCAACGTCAAAAATCGTATTTATCACGTCGGTTACAGAACAGCCGACGACATATCCGTAACCTATGACGTCGGCCAAAGCTTCCCCGCCGACACAGATCCTCCCCCACCCCCCATCTCTCTGACCGGAAAATTATTTACCCCTCCGTAAAAGTTTTCAAATAAAAATTTTGGTAATATTTCGAATTATTAAAAGCTACCATCTCACTACACGCTCCTCCCCTCCCCATTATTCGATGATCTGCGTGGGTTCCTTTGAGATGTGCACGTCGTATCATGTGATCGGCTTGCAATTCACACACTTCTAGTAAACACGCTTGTCGAAGTTCCGTATACAAGCATGTACCTAGCTCAGACTTATCGCCTGTGAAACGAGGAGCGCTGTATGATATTTATTGCGTTACGTACCCTTTACAAGCCTGGAGAGACCCTACGAGGTTTGTGGCGTAGGGGTCGTGGGCTCGGAAACATATCGACCGGCCGTGGGCCTCGGGAAGGGGGGCGTAGGGGTCGTGAGCTCGGAAACATATCGACCGGCCGTGGGCCTCGGGAAGGGGGATGGTCTGTTTCGTCGGCCAACCCAAGGCCGACGTCACTGACCTGCCCTTTGACGTCGGCAAAGGCTCCACAGACGACAAGGACACACTTGTGACGTCGGCCACAATTCTACCGCCGACACAGCCAGCTTCCCTACAAATCCGCCTAGCCAAGCTGTTTTGTCGTTGGCTAAGAGATGGCCGACGTCAGGCGGACGTCATACCAAACTATTGACGTCGGCCATATCTTAGCCGACGATAAAACCCTTCCCCCTGCTGCCGCCGTCTTGGCTTGGCTTGGCCATGGCCTTGGCAATGGCCTTGGCTATGACGTCGGTACAAATTATGCCGCCGACAAATCTCTTTTCCACCAATGACGGTTGTCTCTCGTCGGACAAAAAAATCTTTGGGCGGGAACTGAAATTCAAAAATACCAAAACGGGCTCTCGGTTGGGCAGGAAGTGTCGTCGGCCCAAGTTTAGCCGACGTCACTGGTATCCACAGACTGTCGTCTGGGTTAGAGCCGACGATAGAGCTTGTTCGGTTGCGGACAAAACCATTTTGGCGGGAACAAAAATTCAGAAATCTGAACTCGCTCTGTCGGCTGGGCAGGTATTGTCGTCGGCCTTCATTTGGCCGACGTCATTGATTGCCTGATGTCTGTTTTGTCGTCGGTAATAATGTTGGCCGACGACACAGCCTGTCGTCGGGATTTGAGCCGCCGACATTGCTTTTTTCGGCCGTCGTCACAAAGATCATTTCCTGTAGTGTAAGGGCGGACTTGGAAGCCTTTCACATAGTGCATACACCTTAATTAACTTGACTTGGTTAGGAGATGTTGGTACTGTGGATGTTATGATCTGGTTGAGATCTTGAGATTATTCAGATTACCCCTCTTAGGTTGAGCCATAGCCTGGCCCTAGGCTTGCTAGCAGTAACATGCTAACCTCGCGTTTATGCGGGGCTGTTCCTTCTGCGAGCAAGTTTGGAGCCCGAGTTCGTGCAGGACGATGTTGCTGGATTTCAGGAGGATACTCCAGACTACTAGCGGTTGCCCCTGCAGCTGTGCCTGTGGCTTGTTGGGTCACTTATTTTGGATTATGTTGTAGCACATTAGTCAGAGACCGTTAATCTGTACTAATGAATGCTTTGCTTCTGCCAAACTCTCTTATGTACTTTATTTAGCTAAATGCACTCTGGTTCGATGCTAGGTGTCTGTTGACTGTGGGTACGTGCACTGATCCTTGGGGACACGTACTGTTAACACCAGGGAATTCAGTTAAGTATAACTGGGTCCCACAAATTCATGGCTGTTCCAAATTACAGATACCTCATGATGAAGATACCCGGGCGTAATGGAGTTATCACTCTGAAGGGCAATGTTCAGCAGTCCTACACATGCGATGTGGAAAGCTGTGAGCTTGCCCAAATTGCCGATTCAGCTGTGGAGATGGAGAAGCTTCGCGTAGCAGCTGTAACACTTCAGGAGGAAGGAGAGATTCCAGCCAAGAAGCAGAGCAAGTTTTCCATCCAGTCGGTAGAAGGCATAAAGAAGATCTTGCTAGATCCGGCTGATTCTTCGAAGACGGCTGTGATTGGGTTGGGTCTGGAGGACAAATAGGAAGACGCGCTCGTCACCTTCCTTAATGCCAATCGGGACATCTTTGCATGGAAGCCGTCAGACATGCCTGGGGTTCGGAGGGAGGTGATTGAGCATTCTTTAAACGTCGATGAGAAGGCGATGCCAGTTAAGCAACGACTTCGGAGATTCGCCCAGGATCGGAAGGAAACAATCAAGGAAGAGATAACCAAACTATTGGCAGCAAGTTTCATTAGAGAGGTTTTCCATCCTGACTGGTTGGCAAATCCTGTCTTGGTCGAGAAGAAGAACAAAACATGGCGCACGTGTGTAGATTACACAGATCTCAACAAAGCATGTCCGAAAGATCCCTTTGGGCTGCCACGCATAGACCCAGTGGTGGATTCCACTGCCGGTTGCAAGCTCCTAAGTTTTTTGGATGCCTACTCGGGTTATCATCAGATTAGCCTGAAGAAAGAAGATTGTTAGAAGACTTACTTCATCACACCTTTTTGGGCTTTCTGTTATGTCACAATGCCTTTCGGGTTGAAAAACGCTAGTGCCACCTATCAACGCACCATACAGCGGTGTTTTCACACTCAACTCGGACGTAATGTAGAGGCTTATGTTGATGATGTGGTGGTCAAAACACGCGTCAAGGAGGACCTGATCAAAGACCTGACAGAGACATTCGAGAGTCTTAGAGCTTTCAAGATGAAGTTGAACCCAGAGAAGTGTGTCTTTGGGGTTCCATCAGGCAAGTTATTAGGCTTCATTGTTCCACATCGTGGAATAGAAGCGAATCCTGAAAAAGTTAGGGCCATCATGCGCATGACACCACCAACTGATCAGAAGGATGTACAGAAGCTGACTGGATGCATGGTAGCACTCGGGCGTTTCATCTCTTGATTGGGCATTTGGGGCATGCCTTTCTTTAAACTTCTAAGGAAGCAAGAGAATTTCCAGTGGACTGCTGAAGCACAACAAACCTTTGAGGACTTGAAAAAGCTCCTCACAACACCTCCGGTTTTGGTTCCGCCAATGCCGCAGGAACCCCTCATGCTTTACATTAGCGCAACAACCCATGTGGTTAGTTCTGCGTTGGTGGTTGAGCGAGCAGAGGAGGGATCATTGTTAAAGATTCAAAGGCCTGTCTACTTCGTTAGTGAAGTGCTAGGAGAATCCAAAACAAGGTACCCGCAAGTGCAGAAGTTTTTATACGCCGTACTTCTTACGTTGCGTAAGCGGAAGCATTACTTCCAAGATCATGAGATCACGGTAGTGACCAAGTACCCGATTGGAGACATCCTGCACAATCGAGAAGTCACAAGTAGAATCTCAAAGTGGGCAGTAGGGCTTGGTTCTTTTGAGATCAAGTTCAAGCCTCGCACGGCTATTAAGTCACAACCTTTGGCGGATGTCGTAGCCGAATGGATAGAGATCCAAGTCCCACCAGCCAAAGAGAAGTTCGACTATTGGGTCATGTACTTTGATGGGTCGCTCATGCTCAGCGGCGCGGGGGCTGGAGTCTTACTTATATCTCCAACAGGGGAGAAGTTGAAATACGTCCTTCAAATCTTTTTTTGAGTAAGCAACAACGCCGCCGAGTACGAGGCTCTCATCCATGGACTCCGGATGGCTATTTCGATTGGAATTCGCCGACTGATGGTCAGAGGAGATTCATAGCTGGTAGTAAGCCAAGTACAGAAGGATTGGTCTTGTATTTATGACAATATGTCCGCTTATTGCCAGGAAGTTCAAAAATTGGAGGATAAATTTGACGGGGAGGAACTAACTCACGTCTTGCGCAAGGATAACGAAGAAGCGGATGAACTGGCTCGCTTGGGATACAACGATCTCAGGTTCCGGCTGGGGTCTTTGTTGAAGAGCTTCACAAGCCTTCCATCAAGCTTCCTGCACCAAAGACGTGCACGGAGAATGAACCCGAGGCAGAGGTATCAGTCGTTCAACCAGCTTGGACGCAACCTTACTTGGACTTCATCTTACGTGAAGAACTGCCTAAGGACAGAAGCCAAGCAGAGCACATTCAATGCCGTAGCCGAAATTTCCGAGTGGTTAATAATGAGCTTTTTCGCAAGAGCTCTTTCGGGGTTCTAAGGAAGAGCATCTCTAAGGAAGAGGGGCGCCTCCTAGTTCAAGAGATTCACCCGGGAGATTGTGGCCACCATGTTGCGGTACATACCTTGGTAGGGAAAGCCTATCGACAAGGATTCTTTTGGCCGACAGCAGTTTCGGATGCGCAAGATATTATGCGAAAGTGTGAGGGATGCCAGTTCTTTGCACGACAGACACACATGCCAGCCCAGGACCTACAAACCATACCAATTACTTGGCCGTTTGCGGTTTGGAATTTGGATATGGTAGGCCCAAAGGCATTGGGTGGTTTCACCCACCTGTTCGTTGCCATTGATAAGTTCACTAAGTGGATTGAAGCCAAGTCTGTAACGGACATCTCAACCACCAAAGCTGTGGAGTTCTTTCGAGACATCACAGTGAGGTTTGGAGTCCCAAACATGATCATCACCGATAATGGTGTTCAATTTAAAAGCTCTGAGTTCCAAGATTGGGGCGAAGAGCAAGGTATTCAGATGTGCTACGCCTCCGTGGCGCACCCAAGGAGCAATGGTCAAGTCGAGCATGCCAATGGCCTGGTATTGCAAGGAATCAAGGCTCGCATCTTTGATTGCCTTAAACCATATGCTACACGATGGATACGAGAGTTGCCTTCCATACTCTGGGGGCTTCGGACTATCCCGAGCAGGGCCACAGGGCAGACTCCTTTCTTTCTTGTGTATGGTACTGAAGCAGTCCTGCCAACGGAGCTTACGTTCCGGTCTCCAAGGGTACATCACTATGAAGAAAGCCAGTCGGAACAAGCCAGGCTTGAAGACTTGGACCGATTGGAAGAAGCAAGGGAAGCAGCCTTGATTCGTTCAGCACGATATCAACAAGGGATGCGCCGTTACCATCAAGCCAATGTGCGGAATCGAGCATTTGCCAAAGGTGATCTGGTACTTCGAAGGAACCAGAAGCATGTGCATAAGCTCTCACCAATCTGGGAAGGCCCGTACGTCGTGGACGAGGTGGTGCGTCCAGGAGCCTATCGCTTGAAGTACGAAGATGGAGAAGTCTTCACCAACACTTGGAACATAGAACAGCTACGTCGTTTTTATCTCTAAGTTTTGTATTTAGCTTTCCCTTGTAATAAAGAGATTACTTGACTCCCAGCTTGACCACTTTGATCAAACTGGGAGTCGGGGGCTACACTTATAAGTGTGCGGAGTCGCCGCCCTTTTCTTAATAAAGCTTAAAGTTATTTGTTCCTTTATGGTTGTATCTATTTTTGGGTAGCTTTTTGCAATCACGTTCTGAGTAGCTCGAAGCTTAGCTTTCATCACGTTAAGAGTATGTCACCTAAGCGAACAGGAACAAGCGCCGAGTGCCAAGCGCCCAGTGCCAAGTGCCAAGTGCCAAGTTTCCGGCGCTTAGGGACAGAAATTAACAAGCATGGACCACAAGCTGGTAGCAAAACGAATAATTGTGTTCGGAATATGCAACTTAAGGGCAGATAGGAATTAAGCAAAATAGTCAACTTAATACAAGTTCGCTAAACGTCATGAGAATTTGAAGTTGTTTCTGCTATAACTTAAGATTCTTCATTGTCTTCTTCCAGATCTAAATCGAAGGCTAAAGCAGCGGCAGTTCCTTTCACCTCCTCAGAGAGGGTCTTGATCTGCTGTAGAGTGCAATGACTAGGGAATCCCGCTTGTACAGCGTTCAGGTCAATTTTTGGATACAATGATTTGGTGATGGCCAGCGCTTGACTCGTACATCGGATGGCGGCGTCCTTTACTGTGTCTCTAAGATGTAGAGGAAATTTTCCAGTTGTGCTATGGTTTCACTACCATCAGGGGTAAGTTCCTTTTCTGAGTAAACAGTAAGGAGCGCGGATTCTATTGATTTCAAAAGTTTAGTGTTGAGTGACTCAACGGCCTTCACCTTGGAGTCAAGATCTTGGAATTGAGCCTTCATCTTAAGTTGATAATCTACCATACAGAGATCAAACTATAAGTCGCCTTTGTCACATAAGAGAAAGACATCTGGGATGGACTAAAACAAGGTTAAAACCTTTGAAGTCCTTGTCGGTTTGCTCAAGCTTTGACCTGAACCCGAGCGCTCGGATTCCACCTCTTTCAGCTTGTCACTCATTTCCGAGTGGTTTTTCTTCAACTTTTCGACCATCTCTCGAAGTTTAGCATATTCTACCTCATATTTTCTGATGGCGTCCTCGCGATCTGTACGCAACCTCTGGGGTTAAAGAGCAGGTCAAGGAACACATATAGGAATATAAAGGTTGAAAGTATACCTCAGATGGTTTGGATTAGTTTCTTCTCATTGGATCCATCCTTAGCATCATCCAGTTGAATGGCTAAATCTTCCATGATTTCAGTCTTCTTCATAGAGCGTGCTGCAAGGCTCTGCAACAAGAGAATGAAATTGAGTTTTAGACAAATACGAAGGTCTTCTTGAAAGCTAAGATTGTCTTACCTTAAAGAAGATGGAGCATTGATTTGAGAGATCACCCAAGGATTCCTAATCCTGGCGTTCTTTCTCATCAAAAGCTTTTACTTCGGCCAACCTATTGCGTTTAGCAGCCGGAGAGGAAGTTTTCTTGTCTGCGTGCAGAAGAGCTAACCTCTTCCCAGTCAGGTTGGGTGAAGAGATAGGACCACTCGGGTGGATCACTTGTTTCTTCGCCTCACTTGAGGATTGGAAGGGAGCGCTTGGAGCACCTGTGGGAGCGGTTGTCGGAGCAGCGATAGAAGCAATGACATTGCTCACCACGGTGTCAAGTGCCACCTCATCAACTTTTGTTGAATCATCGGTGGCAACATCAACAGCAGCAGAAGCAATCCCTGATTCCATTGCCTTGGCAGCAAGGGCATCAGGAGCAATAGCTTCGCTAGGACTTACGATAGATTTTCTGAAAAAGAAATGAATATCAGTCCTAGGAGTGATTCTACATATGATGAAACTCCTTAGCAAGGCACTTACAAAGCGGCTATTCTGACTTTGAGGCTGAAAGATTTCTTCTTCGCCGGACCACTTCCCTTTGAGCCTGAGGCACCACTTGGGTTAGCAGCTGCTGGCTTGGGTGGCGGGGCTGTAGAGGAAGAGGCCGGACGAGCTGGAGCATTGGTTTCATCAGGAGGATGAAGGGGGATCTGATCCTTTATCTCGGCACCACTCCTGGAGCGGTGCACGAGTTCTTCATCTTTTGATTCGATGTTAGAATCAGTAAAGATCATCCCAAAGCTTCTTAAAGCTGGGGGCTGGTTTTTGCTTGGGCCAAAGTAAGGTCTGATGATATCTTTACCTTTCTGTTTCTTGGCAGGCCGGGTGGATTCTCCTCCGCTAAGGGAATCCTCACTCTCCATGATAATGCTGGTTCTCTTCAAGCCGATGATCCTTGGGGCAGTTCTGCCTTGGACTTTGGTGCCTCAGGGACTGGTGGCATGGAGATGAAGGCTTTGCGGTCCTGTCAAATTAGCATGAAGGATATGGATATTACAATGAGTCTACTTTGACTCTCTACTTGATTATTTTAATCAAGCAGAGTCGGGGGCTACACCTAATAGTGTGTGGCCAGGCCACACCCTATGTCAAATTTTTTCTAGAGATTTACCTCAGGGCGTGGATTCTTCAGAGAAAATGCCTTTGGGCATTCTACATTGTCAACTTTGGCATCTGGAGCAAATAAGTCGATAACTCTGGCGGTCATTTCTTTTGGAGGCAAAGGATCAGATGATTCCCGTGTACTGTTTGATAGCATGCTGTACTCATAAGCAAGGTGAGCACGATCCTTCAGTGGATGAATGCGGCGTTCGATGAAATTCATCACAATGGCAGGACTAGTAAGCCTATCATCCTTGAGCTCCTTGATCATACCTAGGAGTTCAGGGACTTGATGTGCTTCCTCATCCTTGGGAAGAGCACTCCACAGGTCCGTTGGATTTGGAGGGAGCCCTCCGAAGGAGGGGAGAGCAGGGCACAGGTTGTCGTAATAAAACAACTCGGAGTGCCATCCCTTCAGGGAAATTTTCAAGGGGAGATTGAAATATTTGCTTTTGACCTTTTCCCTCAGCAGGAAGCCGGCACCTCCAAAAGCACTCGGCTAATTCTGTTAGGCTTGGGCTTGAGAAGGAATCATGTATGGAATAAGGCAAAATGAGGAGGAATCCCCAAGAACGCCTCACAGAGATGAACAAAGGTAGACAACTGAAGGATGGAGTTGGGATTCAGATGGGTAATTTGAATTCCATAAAAGTGTAAAAGACCTCTCAGGAAGTCTGAGCACGGGAGGCCAAATCCTCTGGAAAAAAAATGCAAAAACCACGATTTCGTGGGTATCAGGAGCAGGAGAGAACTCACTTGAAGCCTTGCGCTAAGAGATGAACTCTCGTTCCAGCAAAAGACGATCTTTGACCAAGCCTTTAAGGCGGCGGTCCGAGACGTTGGACTTCACCCAATCATTGCTCTTGTATTCCATGACAATTGGTGGGGAAGTCAAAAGCTGACCAAATCTTGATGGCTCCCTCGGGGAGTTTAAGATTGGATCCGCTAGACGGCGACGAGCTCGAAAAGTTTGGGGCTCTTGTTCGCTGGAAATGAACAGTAAACCCTAGAAATTGGGACGGCTCCCATTATAAAGGGATTTGCTAGATATGGGCCGAATCATGAGCCCAGAAATGGATTCTAAGGAATCGAAGGCCCAAAATTCCAAAGTGCGTTCTCAAAAAGGCTAAAAATCATTGCAAGATTGTCCTAAGGGGCACCTGGCAAGATCAGTCGCAGACAAGCACTCGGATATAAAATCACTCGGATCACTTCTTGAGTAAAAGACTAAGTCTTGGAAAGAAAAAATCGGAGGATCGAAATTATAAATTAAGGAAATCTTTTTAAAGATGAACTTAATTATATTTCACAAAGCCCGAAGGCTATTCTTTACAAAAGTAGCTAAGGCACATCACATATAGAACTGAGAGTTCTTTGCTGACTCATAGCAGAAGGCTTCCTATTCTATGCTGCTGCGCTGCACAGGTGAGCTAGAGCTCATTGCAGGCTAGCAGGAAAGCAGAAGAAGAAGAAGAAGAAGAAAAAGAAAAATACATATATATCATCCTCCACTGATCTTCAACGGAGGATGGTGTCCTTCAGCGCCCCCTTACCTAGTAGAGGCGAGGGTCCTTCTCGACGAGGAGGCGCACGGCCTCCTCCGCCTTGACCTCCGCTAGGGCGAGGTCGAAATCGACCCATTAAGGGGCGAGAGCGTCCTCCTCGGCGGTGGTAGTTGCGGCAGCCTCTTCCGCGGCGGCGGCGGCGGCAGCCTCGGTGACAAGGATGGCAGCCCACGCCTCCTCCCCGTAGTCGTCGTCCCCGCCGACTGGTCCACCCCCGGGTGGTCCGGGAGGCGGGGGAGGAGCACCACCGGGAGCGCCATTGCCATGGTTGGCGGCCATCTCTCACGAACTCTAAGATTTGGGAAGGAGGGGAAGGTTTTCTAGAAGCAAAAGATTGTCAAGAAAGCCTCCTCCGATCAGTTTTAATACAGTGCGTAAGCTGTAGGGACGGGACGGGGCACTTGATGGTCTCGCTTCCCCAAGGCGGTGCCGCCCACGTCACGCGGCTAAGTCCAGCGTGATGTATTCCAAATACGCAGTGACCTAAAATAACACCCATGTTGGGCTTTAAGTCCATTGCAAAGGGCAATCCCCTTAACAGGCCTACTTAGTGGACCCCTATGTCATTGACATACAGGGTAAAACTAACATTGAGCCTATTAAAGCCTCGGTGCACCCAAACACGGGCAACCTATCGGCAGAGCTAAAGAATATATTTATGTACATTCTACATGATATGTTCTATCAAATGTCTTATGGCACACCCCCAGTCGGGTCACCAGCTATTCTTTGCCAGTACAAAGAGTAGGTGTTGATAAGATAGGAATTAATCACCTAAGGTGTGCCTTGTCACAGGTCGCCAGTCATAGACTGCATCCCAGCTATGAGCACCTTTTGACTGATTTCTTCCTATTTGACACGCTCATGGAGAGCCTTAAACTGAATCTATCCCTTGGAAAAGACAGGTGTCGACCGGGTGATAATATACTTCATTCAAGCCATTGTCCACTCTAACATACAAAGGGAGTATGTCACACCGTGCATACAAGTTGCAAGCATGCTTCCAGCAAGCCATTGTCTGAATTTTGTGCAACAAAATCAGGTGTTTGTGACTTAAGGCTCAAAAGAGTCCTTTACAATCTTTTTTGCAGGTATATAATTGCAATTAAACTCTATCAGCTTATTCCATGCAAATAGATCGCCAAAGCACTCGGGGGCTAGTGTGGTAACTATACACCCCGGGTATCCTCGCCAAGGCTCAAAGGAGTGCCTGACAGGGTGGGACCAAGGCTACGAGAGGAGACACGTGTATCGGGAAGCTACTGCACAAGACTTGGGCGACAAGGAAGTCATCCGACTGGAGATGGACTCCCCCAAACAAGGAAGATATCCAGAATAGTACTAGCCGACCACGACACAACTCAGATCTTACTAGAATAGGACTCCTACCCGAATAGGCAACCCTACCATGTAAGCTTACCCTTCTCCACTATATAAGGAGGGGTCAAGCGCCATAGACATATATACAGACAGATATCAAAACTACATCTAGTATCACCGAGTCATAGATACAATATTCAATCTCGGCGACATTGCCCTTGTAATCGAGATTTCCACCATATAATCCCATATCAGCAGGAAGTAGGGTATTACCTCTAGAAGAGGGCCTGAACCTGGATATATCGGTTCTTATTTTCCTATGCACCATCGAATCTTCGTCTTGTGCGCCCCAGTACCATGAATATCAAATTCACTAGCCGGCAAGTACCCCCAAGGTTACCACCGTCGACACAAGGACTAGCACACTACAAACAAGCCAATAGCAAATGCATGAATACTCAAAACTAGCTCCCCCTAGATCCTTGCATATTTCAATCAAGTGCTGAAAATGACAACAATGGGCTCAAAATTTCAATTTTAGCTCAAGTTTGCTTTATTGCTCCCCCTCAACACATGCTCACACAACTTTGGCATTCAACTAACCATGTTCTCCCACTATTCAAGTTTTAGCAGAACACAAAGAGATTGATTTTGCATTTTTCTCTCCCCCTTCTTATAAGAAAAATGCAAAAAGAATCTCTAAACGGCACCACTTTGGTTCAAGCACATGAGAAAGTAAACTAAGCACTTCACCGCTCATTCTTGCGCCGCACAAGATCATTAGTCTAAGACAAGCAATCGAGTCTAGTGCATGGTCACTTCATCAACTTATCAAATTTAGCTATTCTCACATGATGTTCGAGTGATTAGCTAACAACACAAGTACTAGAAGCCTATAGCTACAAGTTTCAATCATAGTATTCAAAGGCAAAGGAGAATACTAGCTAACAACGCTATTGGAGCTAAACTAGTACAAGTTTGGTAAAATTAGCTTAGTGAGACAGGAAACATTTTAGTTGAGCACTTTATTCGTTTTATTCAAAGTAATGGGCTATTTGCCACATTTTCAAAACTTGTTGATTGTCCTTTGATTGGGACTTTTGCAGCTTATTCATTATTTTATTTTCGCTCAACAGTTTTTGAAAAGGGTCTGACTTAGCTAACCTGCTACCCCAGTAATAGAATGCCCAATTACACGAGTTAGATTCTAGATTATCAAATGCAGAAGAATATAAATGAGTGAAGCAAGTAACTCTAGAACATATAACACAAGTGTATGGCATCAATTTTAGCAGGTATATTGATTAAGCTTAATGTGAGTAAGTGATTCAGGTTCCAAGCACTAGCTCTCAAGACATGCAATAGCCAATCAGAACAACTTAAGAAGTGAGGATGAATGGCAAAGCACAAAATCACACTCACATGAAAGAACTCCATAATGCCGCCTAGAAATCAAATTGCATTGGACCTACCAAGAATGTTCAACTCATTGCGCAATTTGCAAAAACAGTTCTCATCTAGCGGTTTGGTAAAAATGTCGGCAAACTGGTCATCAGTCCTCACATGCTCAAGCACAATGTCACGCTTTGAAACGTGGTCTCTCAGAAAGTGGTGGTGGATGTCAATGTGCTTGGTACGCGAGTGTTGGACCGGATTGCACACAATTTTTACCGCGCTCTCATTATCGCATAACAGGGGAACATGATCAAGTTTTATGCCATAATCATATAAAGACTGAGTGAGGAATAGTGTATGCTTAAGATATCGGAAAATGCGTTTGACAGCTTTTAAATGCATTTCTCTAGGGGATGCTTGGAATCGAGCACATATGCAAACGCTAAACATGATATCAGGCCTATAAGCAGTCAAATAAAGCAATGCACCAATCATCGACCTATAGAGCTTGGGATCAACAGGGTTACCAGAAATGTCGATGTTGAGGTGCCCAATAGTCGCCATTAGAGTCCGTATGGGCTTACAATCTGCCAGCTGGAAGCGCTTGAGCAAGTCAGTGATATACTTCTCCTAAGAGATAAAAGTGCCCGTGTGAAGCTGACGAATCTGAAAGCCTAAGAAGAAGTTGAGCTTTCCCATCATCGACATCTCAAACTCTGCGGCCATCATCTGGCTGCACTCTATGCACATGGACTCGTTGGAGCTGCCAAATATGATATCATCCACATAGACCTGGTAGAGGAAGAGGTCTCCATCTATTACCTTGGTGAACAGTGTTGAGTCAACTCGACCAACTCTGAATCCCTTCTCTGTCAAGAAATCCGTCAATCTCTCATACCAGGACCGGGGTGCTTGTTTTAGTCCATACAACGCCTTGGAGAGTTTGTACACATGATCGGGGCGCTACAAATCCTCAAAGCCTGGAGGCTGCTCTACGTACACAAGCTCAGTGATGTACCCGTTGAGGAAAGCACACTTGACATCCATCTGTTTCAGCACAATGTTGTGGCAAGTTGCAAATGCCACAAGCAACCATATTGCATCCAGACGGGCCACTAGTGCGTAAGTGTCTCCACAGTCAATCCCCTCGATCTGTGAGTAGTGAGTACCCCTGCGCCACAAGCCTTGCCTTTTTTTCTGACCACAGACCCAAACTCGTCTTGTTTTCGACCACTAACCCAAACTCGTCCTGCTTGTTCTTGAACACCCACTTGGTGCTGATCACGTTGCAGTCCCTTGGCCTCTCAACTAGTGTCCATACCTTGTTCCTCTCGAAGTTGTTGAGCTCCTCGTGCATTGAATTGATCCAGTCGGCATCCTCAAGTGCCTCCTCGACCTTCTTTGGCTCAAGCTCAGAAACAAAGGCCTGAAACTTGTAGATGTTGGCTGTCCTGGACCTAGTCTGCACTCCTCGTGTCGGATCACCAATCACCTGCCCGGCTGGGTGATCACGGGCAATGGTGTGGTGCTGTCTTAGGTGTGGTGCGGCTGACTCGACCTGCTCTGCGGGTGGTTCTGGTGCTGACCCTGAAGTTGTGCTATCCTCTGGGCTGAGCTGTAGCTGGAGCGGGCGCTGACTCAGTGGAGCTACTGTGCTGAGGTGATACTCCCCCTGAGTCAACTGCCCGGTCAGGTGTCGGTGGAGGGACTAGTACTGGCTCTGGCTCAACCTCCACAGGCCTGGCATCTCCCACTGGCATCTCCTGAACTGCTCTAGCCAAGTCCTCTACCACATCATCCAAGCTGTAGAACTGCCCCTGGGACCCGGCCGTCTCATCAAACTTCACATCACAACTCTCCTCCACAATGCAAGTTCTCTTGTTGAACACCCGGAAAGTCTGTGACTTCTGCCCATATCGCAAGAACCCCTCATCAACACGGCTCTAAAACTTGCCCAGGTGCTGGCGCTTCTTATAGATGTAGACCTTGCAGCCGAAGACCCTGAAGTAGCTGATAGTGGGCTTCCTCCCAATTTGTAGCTCGTAGGCTGTCTTGTTGAGCAGATTGTGCAGGTACAACCCGTTGACGCAGTGACAAGCTGTGTTGATCGCCTCAGCCCAGAACTCGTCAGGCGTCTTGTACTCGTCCAGCATTTTCCTTGCCATCTCGATCAATATCCTGTTCTTCCGCTCAACAATGCCATTCTGCTGAGACGTATAAGTGGTAGGGAACTGGTGCCCTATTCCAAACTCTATCACAAAATTCTGAAATGTTAGTATTCACAAACTCCGTGCCATTTTCACTTCTCACCCGTTTTATTGGACATTCAAATTCATTTTGGGCCCTTTTTGCAAAATTTTTGAAAACAACGCCAACGGGGCTCTTGTCAGGCAAAAAGAAAACCCAAGTATAATGGGAGAACTCGTCAACTACCACTAAACAGTGTGAATTTCCCCCAAGATTGGCATATGTGGTAGGACCAAAGATATCCATGTTCAACATCTTAAGTGGACGCAAAGTGAACATGACGCTCTTCGTAGTTTGTGGACTAGAGACCTGCTTCCCAGCCTGACAAGCGCTACACAATCTATCCTTTTGAAACGCCACATCCTTCAACCCATGTATGAAATCATTTTTGACCAACCTTTTCAAATTAGCCATTCCCACATGTCCCAAGCGCCTATGCCACAGCCATCCAAGTTCGGCTTTGGCGAGAAGGCAAACTGAGTCATTTGTGGAAGGCAACTCAAATTTTGCAACAAAGAGGTTTTGAATTCGAAAAGCTCTAAAAGCCAATTTTTCATTTTGATCCAAAAACCTTATTTCAGTTGGTGAGGTGTGACAATGGAACCCCAGGTCAATTAGCTGGCAATGGAGACCAAATTATAATGCAAGGATTCAACGAGGAGGACATTCTGAATTGAAAGCTCTGGAGAAATGTATACTTCCCTGGTTCTGATTACCCTGATTCTGCTCCCATATCTAAAAGTCACTTTCTTTGGGAAGCTACCTGTTGACACCCAAATTTGGCTGAAAAATCGGGTAAGAGGCATGGGCCAGAAGTATCAGATTGTTTGGGCTGGATCGGATTATTGGGCTTCATTGACGGAGAAGAAAGGGCGACGCATGTTGAATCTGACCGGAAGGATGCGTGGGATCTTGGACTCCAGTGTATCTTAGGATAGTCTAGTCAAATGGTATTCTAACCAGTCGGTTTGTATCGTGTCAGTATCGGTTTAGTTGTCTCGGTTTAGTTGTCTAGGCTCAGCATAAATAGAAACCCGATGGTCGGGAAATAGACAATCGAATCCAATTAACAACACAAAACACTAACCCTCGAATCCGATCGACCACGTCGAAAGGACTTCAACCTGCAGGTAGAGCCATCTCGATTAAATAATCGATTCTCTTACTTGTACCCGTATGCATGGCTGCATTGCTTCAATCTCATGTATGCAAAGCATGTTAGGCTGTCTCGGTTTACCGATCCTTAGCATGGACACATATTGCACTGTGTCGATTTAATCGATCTGTAGCATGTTTTATCTTCGCAATGTTGATTGTTGGATGCCTTATGAATGTGTTCTCTTTTTCCGATGCATATGACTGTCTCGAGTTTGATCAATCTTATATGTGTTAGTTTAGGAGCTTGCATGAGTAAAGTATTTACCGATTTGCACTATATTTATCTGGCAATACCGATTGTTGAATATACTTACATGTTTTCTCTCAAATCCGATATATGCGACTGTCTCGATCTGATCGATCTCAAGTGTTTTTTTAAGGGTTTGCATGATAGTATATTTTCCGATTGATATTGTATCACTAGCTTTCTAAGACTTTGATCGGATTATAAGTTTGCCCTGATTTAGATTTAAATACTGTCTAGGCCTGATCCATCTATTTGATAAATTTCATGGTTTAATCTAATGAGTCGATCTAGGAATTTGAAGCTAGTTTTATACTAAATAAACCAAAAAGAAACAAAGTTTATGCTTTAATCTTTTTATCATATAAATTGCTCTATCGGAATTTAAGCCGATAGAATGTCTGAACATCGGTTTCTTTAAAGCCGATGCAAATAACCTAATCTGGCTATTTTGAAAGCCGGTTAGGGCTAAGTTGCTAACAATTTACTCCTTGTCAATTTTCAGGTCAAATTGGCTAGCACACTTGGTTCTTGGTTGCGACGCAAGCCCTGACTTGACGCTTTCGCACGGTGTGCGCGCGAGGAGTCACCTTTTCATGTCAACACACTTTTTGTCACGCTCGGTGGGACACGAAGATCGGAATCGACAAGATGACTCGCTCGGATGTTGGAACTGCAGCGGAAGCTCTCAAGCATGCCGCTGAGGCGGTAACTTACGATGAGCTGACAGAAGAAAGAAGTTGAAGATCGGCTTGCTGAACTTCACCAGGAAAACATGAGGATGCTCACTTGTTATCGGAAAACTCGCAGTGGGCAAGTTACCAAAGCCGCTACAGGAGATCCACTGCTCACTGGAGATTATTTTGAAATCTTAAGAGATCAGATCAATTCTTCTGTTTACTGACCATTTATTGATCAATCATCGGTGTTAGGACAGATTGTGGAAGAAAGGACCAATGCTGCATGACAAAAGCTCTTAACTGGTCAAGCTCCTCCTTTGGGGAATTGGGTTTCTACTCCACCTCCACCAAACCCGATGAGCCAATTCTCGATGAATACTCAAGCTAGTTCTTCACAAGATGTTCCACCTCAAGCTGGAGTGTTTACTTCTACCAATTTTTGTTCCTCCTGTGTCAAATGCTTACATTACTTCTCCGATTAGAGGCTTGCAGGAGAATCAGGCTATAGTTCCATTACAAAATCCGATGGGCTATCAGCCGATTTCAACTGGAGTGAATGAAAACATTGAAGAAGTTACAAGGAACTTGGTTTTTAATATGATGAGGCAGTGTGGAATCAATGCTCCCAAAATTGCTCAAAGTTACATTATGCCTTATCCATCAGTATTCAATGAAACAGAAATTCCTTATAACTACCGAGTGCCGGATTTCGCCAATGCCAAGTTTAGTGGAAGTGATAGCACATCTACTTATGGGCACATTGCAAGGTTCATCATGCTGATTGGAGATGCTCCTACCAAGGATACACTTAAATGACGATTGTTTCCGCTCTCTCTATATGGATCAGCTTTTAACTGGTTCACTTCACTACCACCAAATAGCATTACTTCCTGGACGGATTTGGAAAAGAAGTTTTATGAATATTTTTACTCCGGAGAGAATGAAGCAAGGATTACCGATATCATGATGATTAAGCAGAAATATGGTGAATCGGTAAATTATTACTTCCGTCGGTTTAGGGAAGTAAGAAATCGATGCTATAGCCTTTCACTGCCTGATCATGAATTGACAGAATTGGCTTTCAAGGAATTGTTGCCTGTTAATGAACAAAAGGTTGGCAATCAAGAATTTGCTGATATTTCTCATCTGGCTCATAAGATCGCGCTCTATGAAAGCCGATTCTCTAAAAATACTTATCCAAGGTAAAAAGAGTATCGGAATAGTAATAACAACAAAGACAAAGGCAAAGCTGTCAATGTTGTTATTACTAAAAAAGTGATAATTCCGACTTAGATGTTGAAGAAGTTAGAGCTTATGTTGCTGAATGGGTCACCAACAAGAGAGAATTTGAGCTTGGATGGATAAAGCCGAAGAGTTCTGAAAAGAGTAGATATTCATTTGATACGTCCAAGTCTGATCGGATTTTTGATCACCCGCTGCAAGAAAAGCAGATTCAGCTTAAGCAAAGACATATTATCCCACCTCTGGAAGAACTTAAGAAGCGAAAATATTGCAAGTGGCACAATTCATAATCACACACCACCAACGAGTGCAATACTTTCAAATAGCTTGTCTAAAAGGCGATTGAGGATGGACAACTAAGGTATCAAAGCAAAAATTCACATGTTGATACAGAGCCGTTCCCAATCGGTTTTGTTGGAACAGTTGATGTGCTGAAGAGAAAAGCCGATGATTTTGGAGAAAGCTCCAATCGGTTCAAAGTGCTCGTTGGTGCTGAGCAGATTGTAGTAGAAGAAAAGCCAGAGTTGAAATTCCGACCAGTGAAGCCACGGTGAGATGAAGTGAACAAGTCGCATGGTGTGGAGTTTGGAAGGAATAAAAATCCGATCAGGAGGCCTAAACCAATTTTTGACTAGATACTGGAAAAATACGATCCGATGACTAAAAGGAACATTACACCAAAGACTACTGGACCGATTCATCCTGAGGGCTCAAGGAATCGGGATTGGGAGATGGAACACTGGGAGTGTCCCTTTTCCGATACTGTTGGGAAGAGGGATGTCATTGCCAACTATTGAAAATTGCCCGATGAATCATGTATTTACTCACATCGGTTATGGATCGTTTGGTGTTTCCAAAGTGTCGTGGCCCTGGTGCTAGGCACAAGGAATCCAACACCATGTACAGTACTATCCCTGGAAGCTAGTACCTCATGACGGACAATTAGGTGGAGATCATCGCAATGCAACAATAACTAAATAAAATAGAGTTTACAGGTAGCAATCATCTGCTTTTACATTAATAAACGGGCATTCCCGCTGAGAATACACAATGAAGACCAGAGTGGCGGAATAACAATTGCGATGATGTCCAAGGCGCCAACCCTCGGACGACGCAGCTAGCCAGACACACCTCCAGACGGACCCTTGGCTTATCCCTGAACAAAAATATCCACAATACTTCTTGTCTAATGAGGATGTGGCTCCCCAGCAAGCACGTCCTTATATGCAATAATGCGATGGCAAAGGATAGAAATGGTTCTTTTACACAAAAACCTATTGTCTGATGCATGCACTCATAATCCCAAGTAAAACAAATGAAGGTGTAACAACACCAAGCCAACCACCTACCCACTAGTCAAGTTTACTTATTTAGAAAATGGTGGGACTACATGTGCAAACCTCTTGCCCCGTCCATAACCGTGGACACGGCTGCAATGACTGCTTTAACTCTGCAGAGTGAGTGCACTTTACCCACTAGTCCCGTCTCAACCCCGAAGGGGAAACGGTACAAGACTTCTCCCCCACGTCGCCTACCACTTCGCCAACCCTGTCTTTAGGTTTCCACGGCCCGGCCGGTATCCTCCGCGGTAGGGGCCTACTACTTCTGGATACCACCCTTTGGAAGGAGCGGAATGCTCGTATTTTTCGACAAGAGGACTATTGGCCGGATGAAGTGTTGAGGAAGATTAGAGATGATTTGTAGGTAGTCTAGGCCGGACCGTGTCGACGGTGCCAACTTTGGTGTTTTCAGTGTATCTTTGTACTCAGTTGTGAACTGTTTTGTATGTTTCTTCTTCTAATCAATTAAGGCAACTCGCCTTCTTCGAAAAAAAACAAAGGAGACAATAAATCTTTGAAACTATACGAGCACAAAAAGTGTCGTATGGATTTTCTTTTAAACCTTTTTGCAAAAACACCTTTTCAAAGAAACTTTGTTTAATTTTTATTTTATTTTGCAAAACTCTTTTTCAGCTTACCTCGTTCTTCACACATCGTCCTCCTTCGATTCTGCAGTGGTGACGAGTTTACACCGTCTTCTTCCGTCTTGTCGTAGTGGCAGTTCTTACCAATTAGCTTTGGTCTTCTTGTCGATGCAAAAATTAAACAAGCAATACACCAAACAATTTCCTAATATGCAAGTAACTATTATATTACTCTAGATATTTGAATATTCGTATCTCAACAAGAAATCAAAAGTTGATACGGTATACTCCACTCAAAAATATTTTCTTTATACGAATTCTAGCATTTATTCTTCTCGAAAAGCGATATTTCTTCATCTTCGTTAAGCAGTCTTCTATTTCTTCTCTCCTTAGAGGATGACGATTTTCCTCTTCAATATGCTTCTTCAGGCTCGTCCTCTTCATCTTCTTGTGCAGGCAAAGGCTCAATTTGTTGTTGGCGCTAGGAACAGCTCCACCTTCTTCAATGGGTAAAGGGCTAAACTTCGAAGTATGGGGGATGAATAGAATAAATTCTCAAGATGGAAGAGTAGACAAGAGTGAGATGAAATTTAGAAGGTGAGTAGACAAGAGTGAAATCAAATAATTCCTAGTAGAGAAGTACTAGACTCTCAAAATAGATAAGACAAGAGAGAATAGCAAAGAAGCTTTTAAAGATCTTTATTTGAAATAAGTCCTTAAGGTTTCACAGTCCAACTAGCTACGGTATCCTAGGGTTAACACCGCTCGGATACCACTTTTGTCGTGGCCCTGGTGCTAGGCACAAGGAATCCAACACCATGTACAGTACTATCCCTGGAAGCTAGTACCTCATGATGGACAATTAGCTGGAGATCATCGCACTGCAACAATAACTAAATAAAATAGAGTTTACAGGTAGCAATCATCTGCTTTTACATTAATAAACGGGCATTCCCGCTGAGAATACACAATGAAGACCAGAGTGGCGGAATAACAATTGCGATGATGTCCAAGGCGCCAACCCTCGGACGACGCAGCTAGCCAGACACACCTCCAGACGAACCCTCCTGGTCCTGGCTTATCCCTGAACAAAAATATCCACAATACTTGTCTAATAAGGATGTGGCTCCCCAGCAAGCACGTCCTTATATGCAATAATGCGATGGCAAAGGATAGAAATGGTTCTTTTACACAAAAACCTATTGTCTAAACAAGTTTTAATTAGTCAAGTTTGAGTGGATGCATGCACTCATAATCCCAAGTAAAACAAATGAAGGTGTAACAACACCAAGCCAACCACCTACCCACTAGTCAAGTTTAATTATTTATAAAATGGTGGGACTACATGTGCGAACCTCTCGCCCCGTCCATAACCGTGGACACGGCTGCCATGACAGTTTTAACTCTGCAGAGTGAGTGCACTTTATCCACTAGTCCCGTCTCAACCCCGAAGAGGAAACGGTACAAAACTTTTCCCCCCACGTCGCCTACCACTTTGCCAACCCTATCTTTAGGTTTCCACGGCCCGGCCGGTATCTTCCGCGGTAGGGGCCCTACTACTTCTGGATACCACCCCGGGTCGGGCCCCTTTTAAGCCATTCAGTCTTAGGTTCGTGCCTACTTGTCGGGCAAGGTTGCAAGTCTCGCCCTAAAGCAAAAACACGAAGGCATAACCGGACAACCTACGAGCAGGGGGTTAGTAGTTTCCACGGGTTACTAGGCCAGGACCCTCGGCACGAGGCCTAAGGCGCCAGTGGTTGCACGTGTTTGGTTTGGTCTAGTAGTACACAAGCATGAGTCCTTAGATAAGGGAGACCTCCAATCCAACCACATTCCCCGAAACCACCATTCAGGGCCTCCCCTAGCCAAAATAGTCCAATTTTAGTTGTTTAGGTTTTAATAACATCATCTCGTGGCACGGAGCCTCTCGACAACAATAAAACAATAATTTGAATGATTGAACCTAACAACTAAAACAACGGATAGGCTAGGGAAAGTATCAAGGGGTTCACAAAGGGGTGGCTAACATTTGCTAACACAATTATTAACATATATAGGTAGACACACTCTAATGCTAAATGTTGTGCACAAATGTAAGTTTTAACAGTAAATAAAGTTAATCCCCCCGTTAATGACTCCTGCCCTAACCGAGTAAGGAGGGCATTTCATCATTAACAGAGTTCGTTAAACTAGGCATCAATATGTAACATATGCAAGACTAGTGCTTGCCTGGTAGTGATCGGCCTCGCAATTCATCAGTGTCGTAGGGTTGATCGCTCCATCGGCAACGTCTCGGTCCACCAGTCCAGGCCTTCGGGTTCTTCCAGGGAGTCGTTGGCATCCATAGCTCCGGCGTTAGCGACGATGACGTCTTTGATCCACCACTTGGTTTGACGATTTTGCACGACTATTCGGACACTCACGATCCCAGCAAAAATACCTAGGCGCAAACCGAGACATAGATAAATAAACAGCAGACAAACAATTTAATAATAATATGAAATAATTAGTGAGAGTAGGGTTTACCGAAAGGGGATGAACGGAACTGGTTTGGAGTGAATCGGAGCTATGGTTTAGGAGAAATAAAATGGGGAAAGTGCACTGTTCATCTACACAAACATGTACAAAGTACAGTCGACTTAATAAGCTGAAAAGGGAATCCGTACAGTGCCTTCTTCAACCTCCGTCCAGCATTGCAAAACGGGGATCGGCAAGCTCCTGCTCTTCATTTCTTCCCACAGCAACAAACAAAAGAGAGAGAGGGATTGGGGCAGCACTCTCCTTCTTCCCCATTTCCATCCTCCATCCTCCCTGTTTGCTCCACGCACAGAGAGAGGCAGGAAAGAGAGAAAGAAGAGAGAGAGAGGGGGCCAAGGGAGAGAGAGAGAGAGAGAGAGAGAGAGAGAGAGACCCAGGGAGAGGGAGGCCACGGCAGCAGGGCAGGGCAGCTGCTACGGCGCGGCTGTGCAGGGGCGCTCCTTGCCTTGGCTCCGGCGAGCTGGGCAGCAGGGCAGGGCAGCGGTGACTCCGGCGAGAGGGCACGGCGAGGCGGCTGTGGGGGCACGGCCTGGGCAGTTCCCTTGCCCTTCCCCTCCACACGGGCAGCAGGGGGGCGCGGCCATGGCGGCTGTGGGGCTGCTGCTCGGCTCGGGTGGAGGCGGCGCTGGAAGGCAGCGAGGTGGACAGAGGCGAGGCGACGGCGCACGACGCAGCACGGCGCACGACGCAGCAAGGGAAGCGGCGGCTGCGTGGGATTGGAATTGGGGATTGGTGTGGGAAAATTAGGGTTTCCCCGGTATTTACATAAGGCCGGGTATTTAGGCTTGGGCTCGAGAGATGATTTGGGTGCGGGTTTGGAATTGATTTGGACACGAGTCCAAACCGACGTGGACTCGTTCGACTGGCGTGATTTGGCCACGAATAGGATGAACGGCCGACTCGACCGGGGTTAGGGTTCCGATGAGAGGTCAAATGAGAGAGACAGAAAGCCGGGCGATATTAGAGTTTCGGCCGAAGGAGAGAAAAGATAAGACAGAGGGTTTGGATTGTTCTCCAGTTAGAGCGGGTCGAGAAGGATTAGGGTTTGGTCGAGTTCAACGTGGATACACCCGACAAAAAGGGCGAGAATAAAATAACACAAAGATGTTAGTAAAAAATTAGGATTTCGACCAACCGAGAGAAAGATTTGGCTGATTGGGGGTTACCAAGGAAATCAATTCGATAAGAAGAAGGATTCAAGGGCGTTACTCAACATTAGGGTTTCGACCAACGGAGTGAAATGAGGAGAGAGAGAGAGAAAAGATATTAAGGTTACGGCTCGATCGAGTTTACGGTGCTGATCGAGAGAGGGTCGAGAGAGAATGATTTGCTCGACCAAAGAATTAGGGCTTCAAAGAGAAGTCGACCGCGAGCGACGGATAAAAGAGAGAAGCCGGAGAGAAAAGAGAGAATGAAAAGCTAATGAGAGAGATTTGAATGGATTTTGTAATTTGTAAATCCAAAATGTAAAATAATATTAATAAAATATATTTGCTCAAAGTTTTAGTGTTTTTCATATAAAAATTATTATTAATGTTTTTAAGTAAAACTTGGGACATTCTAATATTTATTAGGATGTCACACAAAGCAGAGAGTTGAAGAAATTCCGACGAAAGAGAAAACCGATGTGCATCGTCCTCCTAAAGTGCCTTTGCCACGGTGGTGCCCGAGTGGAATCACCAAGTCTCAGAAAAGGCGATTGCAAAGAATGAGACATACTGAAACCAAGGAAGTTGAAGCTGAGAAATTCAGGGAGGCCATGCTGGAGCAGGTAAAGCCGATGAAATTGGCTAGGGGCAAGCAAGAGTGGAGGCCAAAGTTGAAATCGGCTATTAATACTGATGATAAAGCCGATAGTGGTAAAGTTATGCTTGATAACAATATGGTGTGCATCTTGCCCTGGGAATTCATGTGTAATTATGAAGAACCCGTTGTGGAATTGGTGATCAGAGATGAAGATGCAGTGTTCAAGAAACCTGAGAATTCCCGATTGCACTTGAAGCCATTGTTCGTTACTGGATACATCAACGGGAAACCGATCTCAAGAATGATGGTGGATAGTGGTGCCACTGTGAATTTGATGCCTTATTCCGTCAGTCGAAAAATTGGGAAGTGCACAGAAGATCTGGTGAAAACAAACATAGTGCTAAGCGACTTTAATGGAAATCCGACAGAGGCAAAAGGGATTCTAGTAGTTGAGCTCACTGTGGGAAGCAAGACTATTCCGACGACATTCTTTGTGATTGAAGGAAAAGGCAATTATAATGTGCTGTTGGGTAGAGACTGGATACACGCCAATTGCTGCATTCTACCGACTTTACATCAAATGCTGATTCAATGGGTTGGTGAGCATGTAGAAGTGGTGAAAGGAGAAGCTTCAACTATAGAAATCGATTGTGCTAAAATTTACAACAATTTAGAAGCTTTGTCGGAAAAACCCTTGGAGGACTGTGACTTCATCAGCTTTAGCAAACCGGGTTTTAAGCTAGCAACACTAGAGGCACAATCGGAAACTCAAGGAAATGAGGGTTTTTTATGGGAACCGCGGCAACTCTAGAGGAGATTGAGCATAAGATGGGTCAAGGCTTTCTATCGGCTGATTAACTTGAAAAGGTCGATATCGGAACAGATGGAAAAGAAAGACCCACTTATATCAGTAAAAAGTTGCCATGAGAATACAAGGATCGGCTTATTCAAATTCTTAAGGATGGGGTTGATTGCTTTTCTTGGGAATATCATGAGATGCCTGGTCTAAGCCGATCAATAGTTGAGCACAAAATTAAGACGAAGCCTGGGTTTCGACCAGTAAAGTAAGCTCCAAGGAAAATTAGTTGGAAAATTTAAGATCAAGTGAAGGCTGAAATTCAGAGATTACTAGATGCAAAATTTATTCGACTATGCAAATATGCCGATTGGATATCTAACATTATGCCTGTGAGAAAGAAAGACTCTGATAAGATTCGAGTGTGTATCGACTTTCGAGACATAAACAAGTCTACATACAAGGATGAATATTCGATGCCGATTGACGATCGCCTTATTGATGCTGCTTCGGGTAATCAGATTATTAGCTTTTTGGATGGCAATGCTGGATATAATCAGAAGATGTAAGCAAAACCACATTTAGATGCCCTGGTGCTATCGGCTTATTTGAGTGAGTTGTATTGACTTTTGGGCTGATAAGTGTTGGTGCTACATATCAAAGAGGTATGAACTTGATTTCCAATGATCTCATCGGAAAATTAGTTGAAATTTACATTGATGATACGGTGATCAAGTCTCAAGAAGAAGAACAACACGTAGCCGATATTGTGACCGTATTGGATCGGTTTCGGAAATATGGAATGAGAATGAATCCAAAGAAGTGTGCCTTTGGTGTATCGGCTGACAAATTTTTGGAATTTATGGTACATGAAAGAGGGATTGAAGTACATCCCGATAGAGTGAATGCTATTATGAATACTAAGCCGCCAGATTCTAAGGTTCACCTACAAGAGCTGATCAGCAAAATCAATTACTTGCGGAGATTCATATCAAACTTATCGGAACGAATTATTCCATTTTCTCCATTACTCAAGTTGAAGAATTCCGATAAGTTTGTTGGGGGTCCAGAACAACAAAAGGCCTTTGATAACATTAAGGAATATTTAACCAATCAACATGTTCTAGTTGCTCCAAGGGAAGACTTGCCGTTCAAACTCTATCTATCGGTTTCTGAAAACGATAGGGACAGTTCTGGTCCAAGAAGTTGATGGGAAAGGACATGCGATATTCTATTTGAGAAGAAAACTGTTGAATCCAGAAACCCGATACACCATTGTGGAAAAGTATTGCCTTTGTTTATACTTCGCTTGCACCAAGTTGAGGCATTACCTGTTAGGAGTTGGATGCAAAGTTGTGTGTCAAACCGATGTGATCAAGTAGATGCTGAATGCCCCAATTATTAAACGACGTCTTCGGTAGTGGGCATACACCCTCATCGAGTTTGATTTGACTAATGAATCTCTAAAAGCTGTCAAGGGACAAGTATTAGCCGATTTCATTACTCAACATCAGAATATTAATGTATCGGTTTTATTGCCATGGGTGATTTTTTTGATGGATCGGTTTGTGAAAAAGGCTGTGGAATCGGTATTTTCATAGTATCCCCTGGTGGAATTTCATACCGATTCAGTGTTACTATGGAGTTTGGGTTAACCAATAACCAAATATGGAATATGAAGCTTTGATTCAAGGGTTGAATTGGTTAATTCAAGCTAGAGCTATGGCTGTTGAAATTTATGGAGATTCACAATTGGTAGTTTTCCAGATGATCGGCAAATACGAATGTCATAGTGAAGTACTTCAAGATTATTTGGAGAGGGCATCGGATTTAGCCAAGAACTTCACCATATTTACAATTCAACATGTTCCGAGAGAACAAAATTGTATGGCCAATGACTTAGCTCAACAAGCGTCAGGATATAAAATGCCGATCATGGAACTGGAGATTGTGCCTTATCAAAATCCGATATCGATGAGATGGCAAGCTGAAATTATCGGTTATCTCAAGAATCCTCAAGGACAAACCGATAGAAAACTTAAAAGGAAAGCCCAAAGGTACGTGCTGATTAGTGACAAGTTATACTATCAGAGTTTTGATGGTTTACTACTCAAATGCTTGAACGAAGAAGATGATAAAGTGGCAATCGGAGAAGTTCATGAAGGAAGCCGTGGAACTCATCAATCAGCTTACAAGATGAGGTGGATGTTGAAGCGATCGGGATTTTTCTAGCCAACCATGGTTGAGGATTGTTTCAAATATTACAAGGGTTGCAATGATTGTCAGAAATTTGGAAATGTTAAACATGCACCTGCATCGGTTTTGCATCCGATTGTGAAGCCGTGGCCCTTTAGAGGATGGGGAATAGATATGATCGAAGAAATATTTTCTTCTTAATCCAAGGAGCATCGGTATATTTTAGTGGCAACGGATTATTTACCAAATGGGTTGAAACTGTACCTTTGAAGAAAGTGACTGCCACTTTGGACTGCATGGGCCCC
>SPJY01033338.1:0-23292 GCA_005191435.1 Raddia distichophylla | reverse complement strand
GTACGCATGCACATGGAAAGAACATGAGTTTTGCACACACACCTGACGTCGTACTCCTTTTTACTAGACTTCACTACCGTGAACTACCTACGCAGCGACACCGTCTAGCACTTAACGGCATCCAGTACAGCCTGCTTGTCCTTGAAAGTTTGCCCCTCATTTACCTCGTTCCCGTGATACTCCCACTCAACGTGGCTATCTTCAACCACTTCTAAACCTTCAAAGATGCCGGACCTCCACTCCATAGGAACATTGCTCTCTTCATCCGAGTTTTCATCCTCCTCCGGTGCTTCTTCCTCCTCGGCGTCCTCGGCCTCCATGGCCTCCACTATACCACCCACCGTTTCACCTTCATCAGCAGCACCCGTCGCCTCCATCGCTACCTCGTTCTCTCCCTCTGCTTCCTCCTCCACATCTAATGCTTCAGTGCCGCCAGCCCCCCAACCTTCTTCTGTGCCTCCTTCCACATGCCCTCCCCCTTCCTCCCATTGCCCCTCTGCGGCAGGCTGAGTATTAGGTATTTCGTAGCACTGCACAAGCAGCACTAACGGCCATCCGCGCTCCAATGCATATCGGAGATAATCCCTCCAGGTCTTCGTTGACTTGATCGGTATTAGCTCCCCATAGAACCCTTGCGGGGCACGGCTTTCTACTGCTTGAATAACTAACTGGAACCTCTCTTCCTCCAAATTGAACACCTTCAGCAACCAATCATAAATCCCACCATAAGACCTTTCCGACGCTCTTTTAATGCCACGTTGTACATGAGGGAAGTTTGATAAATCTACTCCATCAGCACCAAACATAATCTCACCAACCCCATAATATATCTGAAAATATATTGTCTCAGCCATCTCACCTACATTGACTGCAGAACACAAATTCCTCTCAGCAAATAGAATCAAATGTAGCCGGTCAAAAGTTCTCAAACTATTACCAACATACTCACCAATCAATATATATCACTAATACTAATCAATATCTACTAGTTTTAACAAGTATTAGGTAGAGAGATTACCTCAAATGGGGACCCCGAAATCGCCTTCCGTCGCCTCTCTTCTGTGTTCGCCGGTCGGTGTGAGGGGTGTGTGGGGAAAGTGGAAGTGAGGGGCACCAGGTAGGCACTTAAAGGACCCTGTCGTGCTTCCCTGGCACGACAGGCCACCAACGCGCGACCGGCTCCTTTTTTTGTGCGCGGCCCCGCCCGAGGAATCCGAGGCGGCCTCCCCTCCTGCTCGCTCTTTGGTCGCACGACAGGTTCCTCTCGCTCGTTCAAATTTCGAACGGGCAGGGGACGGTGCTGCTGGACCTGCCATGTAGGACCGCTCGCTCTTTGGTCGCACGACAGGTTCCTCTCGCTCGTTCAAATTTCGAACGGGCAGGGGACGGTGCTGCTGGACCTGCCATGTAGGACCGCTCGCTCTTTGGTCGCACGACAGGTTCCTCTCGCTCGTTCAAATTTCGAACGGGCAGGGGACGGTGCTGCTGGACCTGCCATGTAGGACCGCTCGCTCTTTGGTCGCACGACAGGTTCCTCTCGCTCGTTCAAATTTCGAACGGGCAGGGGACGGTGCTGCTGGACCTGCCATGTGGGACCGCTCGCTCTTTGGTCGCACGACAGGTTCCTCTCGCTCGTTCAAATTTCGAACGGGCAGGGGACGGTGCTGCTGGACCTGCCATGTGGGACCGCTCGCTCTTTGGTCGCACGACAGGTTCCTCTCGCTCGTTCAAATTTCGAACGGGCAGGGGACGGTGCTGCTGGACCTGCCATGTGGGACCGCTCGCTCTTTGGTCGCACGACAGGTTCCTCTCGGTCAGTGCTCCTACCGGATGTTCTTGGAGCAGTATGAGCTCAAGACGGTCACTGGGCCTGTTTTTCCTCTTGATCTTGGCAGTGCGCTGATGAATCCTGTCCTCACTATTAGCTTAAATAGGTTTAACTGCCGTTTTATTCACTTTATTAAGCAACATGGAGGAAATTTATCCTTCTTAAAAGCGTGGTGGTGGCGCCAGTGGTGGTAGTGTCATCTAATCATCTCAGCCCTCCAACATCACCAACGGTCCCGCGTCGCTAGTCCATACATCTAACCTGCGCAATGCTGCGTCTCCCCCCAATCAGCAAACCCTAGCCCCATACCCACTCAGCGATGCCACCCCTTCCTCTCTCGTCTCTCCCTCTCCCACACCCACCCCGCCTCCCCTTCTACCTTACCCGCACCGCCTCCCTCTCCCCCACCGCCGCGGGCCGCCTCCCTCTACCCCTCCGCCGGCGCCCCTCCCTCTCCCCCACCGCCGTCGCCGAGCATCCAAGGTGGTGGCCTGCCGACGACAAGAGCGGCGGTCGCCGCTGCGGGGCCGTCTCCTCCGTCGGGAGTTAAGGAGGCGGCGGATCCAGGCGGTTGGCCGGCGTGGAGCCAAGGGACGACAGCGGATCCGGAGAGGTGGCCGGCAGCAGCAATGGATCCGGTGTGGGGCCAAGGTTGGGTCGCCGCGGATCCGATCCACGCGTGATTATTGACAATTGGGTTATTGACTGTTGGTGCTGCCACCTGCCCCCTCTCCCGAGAGGGCCTTGATTTGCCCCTCAATGGCCTCGATAAGGGCTGGCGACAGCTCAAGTGTAACTAGAAAGGACCTAGTTGTAATTACATAAATGATGTATGGGCTGCATTGTAAAAGTGAGCCATGAGCTCCACTTGTATATGCGAAATGACTTGTATACCTCTGCGCCTAGCTAGGGTTAAAGGGTAGGAATGTCCAATGTGTGCCTATATAAGGACCCCTTGAGGGATTGTAAAGGGAGGATGGATATTCTGGAATAAAGAACATATTCCTCACATGCTCTCTCTTCCTCACTTGTTGCATGCTTGTGATACCCCCAAGATACATGCATCAACAATTGGCGCCGTCTGTGGGGACTTGAACAAAAAGCCGCGAAACTTAGTTCCCTTCCAAGGGAGGGAGGGAGGGAGAGAGAGAGAGAGAGAGAGCAGGCCGAGAGCCACCCCCCACTTCACCCTCGGAGCCCACGAGGCCCACCCCCATTCATTCCCCCCAGAGCTCAAGAGGCCTCCTGCCGCAATAGCCTGGCCCGAGGCCCATAGCTTTCGGCTCCTAAAGAAGAAGGCCGAGGCCCACAATCGCTCGGCCCACAAAGGGTCTGGGCATCCTTCACTTCCCTCAGCCAGAGCCCTCCCTCAAGCCAGAATCCCCCACCTTCGGGCTATGAGGCCTAGGCTAAGCAGCAACCCACCTGCCAAGAAACCCTAGGGCTCGAAAGCAAGGCCCTCGGGCAAGAAACCCACCTCGGGCTACCTTCCTCCACCGAGAATTTTTTTATATATATTAATTTTTATTCTTTTATGCAAAAATGTATCCCGGTTTGGCAAATTGACAGAACTAGGCGCCGGTCGAGCCTTCAAACCGCGACCAAGGTCCTGTCGGTATTTGAAGAAACGACCGGGCCGTAGAAACCGAGAAAGGTGGGGAGAGGTGTGGCCGGCCTCCTGTCGCGCTTTGGAAGCACAACAGGAACCTGTCGCTCACTAGAAGCACGACATGAACCTGTTGCATATTTGTGTATTTTGGGTGGTATTATCTAAGGGGCTATAGGGAATAATGTAGATATAGAAGTTGTTCTCGTTTTAAGATAGATAAATAAACTAGCACTGCGGGAGATTGGACATGTGTAATAGAATATTAGATTTCATATTGAAGTGAATACACAATTTATTCCAAAAAGTATTGACATAGGGTTTAGGTCGTGTTTAATTCGTACCATTAAAACTAATTAGAAAATATTCACTTTTAACGTTTACCGATTAAATTGAGAACATTATAGTTGTTTCATTACTCCGGTTTACATATTTGTATGGCAGAATTTCTAACAGAAGTAGACAGACATTGAAATAACTGAAAATGGATGGACAGAAGAAATACATCATAGTTGAACTCATTGAACAAATACATAGGATTCAGACGGTAGTAATGCATGACTACGTGTGGTTAACAGAACATTTATTTGCATCGGTGACAGAAGGTCGTCACCCCTAGACTACTAAGGTACTAATTATTACAAACTCACACAATAATTGGGTATTACAGCCCAAGATTGTTCTAACATAATGAGTAAACAAGGTACAAATTATTTCATCGACCAGACAGTACATGACGAAACATTGTTCTGACATATTACATAACCATACTTAATTGCGTAGTACTACGACGCCTATTAATACTTAACGCGGAGACGGTCCAGCATCGCCTCCTCCAGGGGTCCTCTACTTGCAGTACTGGCTTGTATGTCCGAGCTGCTTACACACAGTGCACCTCACTCTTCGACGTCCAGTCTTCGACTCATCCATATCGTTCCTTATTCGACGAGTCCGCCGACGTCCCTTCTTTGTCCTCAGCGAGGTCATGTCAGGGACCCATCGATGGTTGGGACCCAGTACCTCTGTGAAGGACCATCCACGGCGTATCCTATGACTTCGTTATTCCATGTGTTGAACACGCTTAACTTGTGATAATATGGTGACACATAAGCCTGATAAGATTTGTTTGTTTGGGCAGCGGCGGCAATGACATGTGAGCATGGCAGGTGAAGGAGAGCCGGCTTCCCGCAGGAGCACTCACAACTTGTCCCATGTATGACAACCTTGTGTGACCTCCTCTCCTGCTGTGTGCCTTCACGCCGACGGTCCCTGCAATGAACCTCGTACTTCCATTCTCTAACAGTCTCCCAAATTGCACGATGCAGCTGTGCCTTCGCGATTTTCCTACGCGTGTACTCTGTGGTGACTTGTGAGTACAAAAACCGGTTGTCTGCCATTAATGTGCTAGCCTTCTGGTATCGGTCCACAAAGTATTTCTGGGTACCATGCAAAATCCTCTCAACTATACCCACCAAAGGTAGACATCTAGATTCCTTCATGACCCAATTGTAAACCTCAGCTAAATTCATCGTCATGATGCCGTACTTTGCACCCCCTTCATCGTGCAGCAATGACCATTTCTCCCTCGGCTTGTGACGGATCCAGTCACTGAATGACTTCGTGGCGGATCCCGCCCTTCGCCGCACACCTGGGCCACCAGTCGGCAGTGCACACAAAGCGGTGGGATCATCTCCTTCCTGATATTATAACATTGCATTCTTCGAACCGGTCGGCGCAACGGAACGCATTGAGCTACGTTTCTTTGTCAAATCATCAAGCGTCATCCAAAGCTTTCTAAACTTACCTTCCTGGTTCTGCTGACATAGCCTCTTGAGCATATTCATGAGGTCTTTACTCTTGAACTGGCGAAAGAAGTTAGCTCCCATATGCCTCATGCACCACTGCTAATAATGTCTTCCCATTTGGCGGCACCTCTCATGTCTGATCCATCATGCATCTCCATGATACCTTTCAGCAGCCCGGCATGACGGTTATGAATAACACACGTCTGGCTGGTCCTAAACCACTCCAACCTTCACCCGTTCTAGGAACCAATACCAGCTGTCGGTGTTTTTAGACTCAACAAATACAAATGCAACTGGTAGTACCTGGTTGTTCGCATCCACCGCTATGGCAGTCAAGATCTGTCCCATGTACTTCCCAGTTAGAAATGTGCCGTCCATGCAAAGGATGGGTCGACAGTATTTGAATGCCGTAATGCATGGCCCGAGTGCGAAGAACGCACGCTGCAAGACCATCTTGCCTAGGTGTCTTTCTCCTGCAGCATGCTCTGTAATGTCAATGAATGTGCCTGGGTTCCTGCTAGCAATGGCCCGCAACATGAGCGGGAGATTTGCATATGATGCTTCGTAGGTCCCGAACCGACTCTCGATTGCTTTCCTCTTAGCCCTCCAAGCCTTTGCATAGCTTATCTCATACTGAAACCTCTCCTCGACCTGCTGCCTTATAAAGCCGGCTGTAACATGGGGGTTTTCCACAATCATACCTGAAAGTTTCCTCACCACCCACGTTGAAGTTATGTTCCAGTGCTTCTGCTCAGCAACATGCACGACACAATTGTGTTGCCGCACTATTGAGCACTTCCAATAATCCTTCCACATCCCTTTGTACGCATGCACATGGAAAGGACATGAGTCTTGCACACACCTGACGTCGTACTCCTTTTTACTAGACTTCACTACCGTGAACTGCCTACGCAGCGACACCGCCCAGCACTTAACCGCATCCAGTACAGCCTGCTTGTCCTTGAAAGTTTGCCCCTCATTTACCTCGTTCCTGTGATACTCCCACTCAACGTGGCTATCTTCAACCACTTCTAAACCTTCAAAGTTGCTGGACCTCCACTCCATAGGAACATGGCTCTCTTCATCCGAGTTTTCATCCTCCTCCGGTGCTTCTTCGTCCTCGGCGTCCTTGGCCTCCACTATACCACCCACCGTTTCACCTTCATCAGTAGCGCCCGTCGCCTCCATCGCTACCTCGTTCTCTCCCTCTGCTTCCTCCTCCACATCTAACGCTTCAGTGCCGCCAGCCTCCCCCCAACCCTCTTCTGTGCCTCCTTCCACATGCCCTCCCCCTTCCTCCCATTGCCCCTCTGCGGCAGGCTGAGTATTAGGTATTTCATAGCACTGCACAAGCAGCACTAACGACCATCCGCGCTCCAATGCATATCGGAGATAATCCCTCCAGGTCTTCGTTGACTTGATCGGTATTAGCTCCCCATAGAACCCTTGCGGGGCACGGCTTACTACTGCTTGACTAACTAACTGGAACCTCTCTTCCTCCAAATTGAACACCTTCAACAACCAATCATAAATCCCACCATAAGACCTTTCCGACGCTCTTTTAACGCCACGTTGTACATGAGGGAAGTTTGATAAATCTACTCCATCAGCACCAAACATAATCTCACCAACCCCATAATATATCTGAAAATATATTGTTTCTGCCATCTCACCTACATTGACCGCATAACACAAATTCCTCTCAGTTCAACGAATAAACAAAACTAATATTTTCTAATCACATTTCATACTAACCACCATTTTCTAATATTTTAACCCTACATAACCAAATATTTTACCACGAACGGTGTTGAAACAAACACTCCGTTCAAATATCTTCCTCTACATTCACCACTTACAAACCTATATGGCTAGCCTATCAAGTTTTAACGTTTCATTCATTCAAACTTCACCAACATTTCAAATAGAATCAAGCGTAGCCGATCAAAAGTTCTCAAACTTTTACCAACATACTCACCAATCAATATATATCACTAATACTAATCAATATCTACTAGTTTTAACAAGTATTAGGTAGAGAGATTACCTCAAATGGGGACCCCGAAATCGCCTTCCGTCGCCTCTCTTCTGTGTTCGCCGGTCGGTGTGAGGGGTGTGTGGGGAAAGTGGAAGTGAGGGGCGCCAGGTAGGCACTTAAAGGACCCTGTCGTGCTTCCATATGCCACCGACGCGTGACCGGCTCCTTTTTCTATGCGCGGCCCCGCCCGATGATTTTAAAAATTAGAAAACAAATAGCAAACAAATTTGAAAAAATACGAAACATGGTTGGTGGCTACGTTTTGACAAGATGAACAAGATCAACTGTTTGGATCGATCACTAAAGTTCTCGAATTTCAAAAACCCGTCGAAGTCTACGGAGGGATCCGTAGATTGAAATCTACGCTAGCCCAACTCTCTCTCTATATATATATATATTTTTCCTCCACCGATCCGGATCATTCTCTCGGGACATCCCTTCCTGCCAGCAAGGCCTCAGGCGTGGCCACGCCATCGGCTCGACGACGACCCCGGCAAAGCCACTCCCGCGGCGCGACGTCAACCTCGGAGCAGCCACAATCTCCACTCTACGAAGTCTTCAACGCAGCAAGACCTCCAGCATGGCAACGCCCTCGAGCACAGACGAGGCCTCGGGGTCGGCGACCATCGAGCACGGACGAGGCCGCGGAGCCGGCGGCCCTCGAGCGCAGACGAGGCCTCGGCGGCGGCGACCATTGGACACGGAAGAGGCCTTGGCGGCGGCTACCCTTAAGCCGGTGGCACTCTCAGACCAGAGACACCCGCGGTGGCACGACGCACTCGGGAGCCGAAGCCTGCAACTCCCAGCGAGCGACACATCCTCCAAGCAGCGACGCCGCCGCTCCCAACTACCCCCGGGCGCGAGGCCTTGGCGGCGGCGGCAGCACCCTCGGGCGCGGGGCCTCGGAGACAACGACGCCGCCGCCGCCCGGCACCTTTGGCCCGACGGCGAGATGACGCCGCCACCCGCTACCTTCGGCACGGCGGGGGAACGGCATCGCCATCCAACTTCCCTGGCGTGAGTACCCTCGACGTGGGGCCGCGGCCTCGAGCTTCGGCGACCCTCGGCGCCTCCTCCATGAGCGTTGCTGTGCTATGGCCTCTACTCTAGGCTTCGTCAGGCCAAAACCCACGCTCCGGGCGCAACCAGCCTGCAACCTCATCACAAACTCAATGATGCACTCAAGACGCTCAACGAAATGCCCAGTAAGGGAAGGACTAGGAGAAGCGAAGCTAAGTACCCATAATCCCTTCCTGCAGGATTAGAAAAATGCTTTCAAATTGTCAAGCGCAAGAAGCTTCCCTTGTTTTGTCCTTAAGAAAAATTAGACTTGATGCTTAAAAATGCATGTGCCAGGAAGAACATCAACGAGGGTCATCAAGGATCTTTCCTGAGGCTGAGTTTCAGCAAACTCCTCTGATATGACCGAATATGCGGAGGTAACATCAAGGCTCTTGACGAGAGTGTTTTTGCTGACACCGCGCCCCTCCGCCCCGAGGGGTTGGTCCTGACATTTTCATGTGTATTGGTAGGCTTCGAAGGTATGCGAGGGCCCTTGGAGAAGGGGCCTCGGAGCATCTGCCTCGTGTCAGCCCGAGGGTACCCTCGGAGGAGGGCGCTTGAAGGGACCCCGAAGGTGACTAAGGGCGCGTCGGGAAGCCGTCCCGCCAGCAGAAGATCGAGGCATCCACAGTCCTCCGAGGGCCAAAAGGGAGGCCCTAGCCTCCGGATCGCCGGGCACCAGCCGGGCGTACGATGAGGCGACACGTGGTGCTAGCCACGTGTCAGCTTGATGGGATGGCCACTCGTCTAGTGTGAAATGACCTCTATGTCCTTGTTCTCAATTAACGCCCTTAGGGGCACGTTTGTAATTTCCCAAGGGCTATCTTTGTCCTTTTGTACGCCGCATGGCTATAAAACGGGGTGCCATTTCCCAAAATAAAGAGAGGCATTTTATTACAGCATTTAATACACTCTATTGTGAGCTTGGCACGTGTTGGTTCCCCAAGGGTACCCCACGATACGGGCAACAACATCTGGCGCCGTCCGAGGGGACCTGACACGAAAAGCCAATGCCTCCAAAGCGTAAGGCGAGTGGGGCTGATAGCCTTGGGGCCGCTACCTCGGGGGTGAACACAAGGTCTAAAGGAACGAAGCCACACTACCCGACGCCGACCCCATCACAAAGATACCAAACCCCATCGCCCAGCCCTAGTCGCCACCCCTCCCCCAGCCCCATCCATTACACCTTCCCCAGCTTCAACTATCCCCCCTCTAACAATCCAGCCGACAGACGTTATCCTGCCAGGCGCGGCGGGACCCTTGGGCGCACAGGCCTCGGCCGAGGATGGAGCTGGTGCAAGCTTCGCCTTTGCCCAGGCTCGACAGGTGGAACATGAAACCAGTGACAACTAAGGGGATAACCTTCGGAACCAGCATCAGGAGATCCCTCAGGAGCATGGCTCCGCTTCGGTGCACCCTAGCCTCGAGGGAAGACTGGCGAAGGACTTGATCCGAAGCCTCCGAGAGGAGGCAAGGCCATGAAAGAGATGATGGATAAGCTGCAAAAAGACAATGAAGAGCTTCGGCAAGCACACCAGGGGGCTAGGCGGCCAACACAGGAGAGAATCGAGGTGTCCGAATCGACCTGCTCGAGGCCACCTCAGCCCCCGAGGGCCTAGGTCCAGGTTAACACAATACCCGCGCTGATAGCATCAAGGCCGATGGAAAATACACCACTAGCCCCTGAGCTCCGGTGGGCACCATGGCCAAGAGAGTTCAAGATGGCAGAGACAGACCCCCTCGAGTTCTTGCAAGTGTACGAGATGGCTATCGAGGCGGCTGGAGGAGATGATACCATGAAGGTCAAGGCATTGACCCTCGTGTTGGAGGGAAAGGCACTCTCATGGTTCCTCACCATCACATCAGAGTCCGTCACCACGTGGGAGCAGCTCAGGTCCATGATGTTGTGCAACTTTCAAGGAAACTTCGTATCCCCAATGGAGGAATCAGACCTCTTCACGTGCAAGCAGCAAAAGGGGGAATCCCTCCGAGAGTACTTCCGGAGGTTCACGGAGATCAAGTGCCAGCTTCGGGGGGTGAGCGACTCCACAATCATCCCGGCGACCAAGTATGGGCTGCTACCTAGGGGGCTCCGTGAAAGAATGAATAGGAAACCCATCCGAACCATACAAAAACTGTTCGACAAGGTCGAAGAGTACTCAAGGTCCGAAGAGGACAACAGGCTCGTCAAAGCTGAGAGCAAGGAGAAATCAAAGTTCACACCGTCCGAATAGCAAGAAAATGAACAGAAGCCGATGCTTAGCCTCGATCAATCACCAGGCACTGGCGGAGGCGAGGCGGCTGGATCTCGAGGCCGAGGAGAGGGCGGAGGACGTGGCCGCGGTCGCCGCTGTGGAAGAGGATTCGGACCACCTTGGAAGCATTGCGACATCCACGGGAAGTGCAGCCACTCCTCAGAGGAGTGCTGAACGCGTCACCCACACCTGGCCGCCCAGCAAAAGCAAAACAACCCCCGGAGGAACAGCAACAGGCCCCACTCAGGATAGAGGTAGGGCCAGAAGAGAAAAGAGTCATAAACATGATCTCTGGGGGTTCATCCCTGCAGCTCGAGTCAAAAAGGCAGCGGAAGCAATATGCAAGAAGTATCAACCACGTAGCCTCATCAGTGCTACCGCCTTCGGACCAAGAGCATGTTATCGATCTATTTTGTGCTTGTCCTGAAAATTCTTGCAAAGATCTTTGATTAGCACGGTCCGTACTAATTAGCATGCTAGCTAAAGTGAGAAAGAAGGCAGAACCTGTCATCATAACATGCTCTCCATGCTCAGATTATAGCATCATGGTAGACTATTATGAGAAAAACCTGCCAAATGCAATCCGGATGCTAACATCGCATCAATACTAGTAAACTAGTACTTGCATTGGTAATTCACTAGGCTAGCATGGTACATCACGCTGGTTGAGGGGATGATTTCTTATAACCTATCATTCGCTGAAAAAACAGTATGCATAATCACATTTGAGCCTTTACGGCATGATTCCTCTTTTAATTTTCTCCATGGGCATTAGAGGTGGTGAACACGCTGCAGCCGGCAGCTGGAAAATTTTCATTCCATTTGCCTCACAGTGACATCCTAGCACAAAATAGATGAATATGTTTAGACCTAAGCCTCGCATGGTGTGAGTAGAAGTAGTAAATGCTAGGAAAAGTGTGATTTATCGCCTCACGAAACGTGGCATGATGAACAATTTCTTGTAACAAAATTGATAACCTGTGCAGTCTGGGTTATAGGCTTAGGCTCGGTACATTCATCTCACTTATGAATTTTGTCCGTGGGCACAAAACTCCCTCAGGCAGGTGAGTAATTAACCTACTTCGAGAAATATGTTTCCATGCTAGCCGAAGGAGCTCATGTGATGCACAAGTGCATAGATGCCATGAATACGATTGAAACACCTAGCATACCTTGCCTAGCGCATTTTGAATGCTTCTTATGACTGATTGTTATCTCCTCCAATTTTCATTGCATGCTTGATACAACATGTCTACATACTTATAACCCTCGTTTGTGTCTATCGGTGCGGAATTGGCCAAAAGTTTCAATTCCTTTATTTGTTTATCTGAAAACCAGAAAGTTTAGTTTAGTTTATTTAATATCAAATTACATACAGTTAACAAACAATAATCCAGAAGGATATGAAAATAAAATGGGGACTTATATTTTTTCCACACTCAAATGGTCTACATATCTGGATATGGTAACAATGCTACAAGTGAAATGAGCAGCCAAATAAGTTGCACATACTAGTTTAACTAAACGATTAGAAACTCCAATGCATAAAAAATATAGAAATGAAATAAGTTTCACATATATAAGTAGGTATAAGTACAACTGAACGATCAGAAACACCAATGCACAAGAAATATGAAAATGGAACAACCAAGCTATTATTTGATGTCTCAGTTCAATAACAAAAAGTAAGAGCTGAAAGTACGACTACTTGCTCTTGCTCATGTCGAGCTGTAACAGATTTTAAGGCTCAGCACTAAACCGATGGAAAAAAGGAAAAAATCAGCATATGCCATTATAAAGTAGTGGTGGTTTCGAGATATACCAGTACAAAACGGCTTATTCGTTGGATGCCATTATAAAGTCATATTTCTTCAATATATGCAGCTGAAATACCCCGAAACACATATAGACCATTATATTTACCGAATTGCCCATATCTCTTTCTTCAACCTCTAGCTCGCGCTCGCCGCCGTCGCCACTGGTCGCCTTAACCTTGCCGCCCGCTGCCACCGCTCAGGCTCACCGCCCCCACCCCCAATCCCGCTCCCACTCACCACTGCTCGTCGCCGCCCGCACTCGCCCTCACCTTGCCGCTGCTCACTGCCGCCCCTCGATGCTTGCCCTCCCCTTGCCGCTCCTAGCCGCCGCCGCCCCTTGTTGCTCGCCTCCATGATGAAGATTGGAGAGAGAAGAAGAGAGAGGAGAGGGAAGCAGGAAGAAGTTATAGTATGGCATGTGGGGCACATGTATTTTAAGGCGTATTTTGGATGTATTTCATCGTGAAAAATAGTTCAAATGACTATAATGGCATATATCAAAGAAATGCGACTTTATAATGGCATCCAGCGAATAAGTCGTTTTATAATTACGTATATCAGAAACCGCCACTTCATAATGGCATATATCAAATTTTTCAAAAAAAAAAACAAAACAGTTATGACCCTATAGGCAGACAAAAGACTACGGTAATAAAACGGGGTGCACCAATGTCAGCTCGGTTTCATTCCAAAGTTGACATTTTGGCATGAGGAACAGCTCCAAATCGGGCTGCAACCAACAGCTACATATCCTAACTTTAAACTGACAATAAATAGTTACTTCAAATCTCGCCTTAGAGTGACATCAGGCCACGGCCCACGGGCCTTGGACGTGTGGGGCAAAGGCTCGAGATTTGATGCAACTGTCCACCAATCATCACCGACAGAGCAAGGTCGTCGCTTCCATGGCAGGAAGAAAAGAATGGCCACACCATGGATGCAGGAACAGAGTAGATAAGATCTAAAATGTCTTTACGGTTACGGCGGTGACAAGGCAGGGATAAGCTTGCAGGTCACTGTCTTTACCGTGTAGCCAGATGCCCAGAAGAGAGGATAAGGTGCTTCCTTTCCTCTCTTTTCTTCTCTCTTCTTTCCCTGGTTTTATGCGCATATGAACAAACACCTAGCTTCAAATCGGATGATGCCTGGGGATTCAGGTAGTTGCCATCGTTATAAAGTCCCTGTCTGCGTCGCCAACGGATTGGAACGGAAGAATCCTGATGCGAGTTGGTGGGTAGGTGAGAGATCTAAAATGGCCTTCCCAACACACACAGTGGAACCCGTTGTGGGCCCCACGACACCAGATTTATTCGCCCGGGATGGCTTACATTTTAGTTGTTCGTGACTTCTATGCAGTGAAAAGACGTAAATTAGACGTTTTGGGTTTTTTAACTTGTTATATAAAGGCGTCTTTCGATACTTAATGGCAAATAATTTTAGACAAGTGAGATGGGATGCGTGGGATGAATAGATCATTGTCACTGTTCCATCTTGTGTTTGTTTAGTTATAATGAGATGGTGTTGTTTTATAATTGGTTGGGCGGATGAGTTGGCCTTGCTCACTACTTCAGTGAGCCCAATTCCAACTTCAGCGAGTTGAACGGCCATGCCAATGAGAATCATCATATCCTCCCAAGCCTTGTTGCTCCATCTCAATCATCTCACAAGGCGATGCAAGTCTTATTGCCCTCCTTTGGATGTGTCATGAAACTATGGGCAAGGCACCACTAGGGACGAGCCTTCCCAAGATACATGGGGCTAGAGAAGGAGCTACACCATAGGAGGAGACACGTTAGACAAGGTGCCAAAAACTAAGGTCCTGTTCTTTTGAGCTGATCTGAACGGCTGAACAGCTGAACGGCTGAAATGACTGAACTTCGAGAGCTTCTCGAGGTAGTCTCAAGATTCGGATCCATTTTGTTTGACTCGCTTTTTAAAGCGTTAGGACCCACCTTCAAAACAGCGAAAAACGGAACCAAGAAACTCAAAGCATATGTTTTTTCAAAACATAGATAAGTTGTTAAGCTGTTAAGCCGTTAAGCTGATAAGCTGAAAAGAACTGGGCCTAAAACACGCTTCACTAGACGTGCCTAAAGATTATGGATAGGCTTTGCGACTTAAATTTTATTTTAAACTACTTGTGATTTGCTTTAATTTTACTGTCAGCTTTAGGATGGAAAAATATTTACGGTACAAACTATGTAAATCTTATGCTGTAGATATTGAAATGGTAATTACGTAACAAAAGAGTGAGGAAACACCACCAAGGAAGAAAAGAGAGCTTCTAGCACATGGGAGGGCACCATCGCTATGGGAGAGGAGTCGATGCTAGAAGGTGGCAAGCTAGTTCCAAGGAAGTCCTACAAGAGCAAGATGGAGCAAGGAGTAGGAGGCTAATCCATGACAAATGTGTTCCATTGTTTTTTTTTTCCCTATCTATGAGGAATTTCTCTAAGCCTATTTTGTATAAGATGAGAGGTACTATCCAAGACCAACCAAACACAAAACCCTTCTCGTCCATAACCGGACTGTCAAGAAAATAAATTACACCCAAAGTTTTGTAAGTCGGTTATCAATATTTAAATTTTTTTTTTAAAAAAAACTAAATTCAGTCGTAGCAGTGACAAATGAGTAGGCGCGTAGCTGTTTGTGCCTTCCAAAAAATGGTATAATCTGAAGGGAGCGCCTCCAATCTAGGGGACTGTTCACGCGAGTGCACCGCTTAAGCCCACTCGTCGACGAGAGCATGTCGAGGCGCTGTCGTCTGGGTTCTATTAAAACCGTATCTAAATCTAATTTTTATACGGTTACTACTAAATTCACGTGTGTGTGGTGGTCCGGTGGGTACAAACTGAGTTGCATGTTGCGCCTAGCTATCTAGCTTCTCCTCATGTCGATACTCGTAAACCGGCAATGATTGGCAGCCAGGCGAAGCAGAACAACCCAGCCCCTTCCATTTCCCCCGATTTTCGCCGGAGACATCGAAAGGAGGATGCTCCAAATCCCGCCCTGTTTGGCCGTTTGTTTGGGTCGCGATTGCAGCAGCGACGGCACTGGAGAATGTCCCTGTCTCCCCGGAAATCAGAGGGCCATGTGAGTGAGCGAGCTCAGGACATTTCCCCAACCCCAGCAACTGCGTCCGATTCCATCGCCGATCCTGCATCCGATTTGATGGCTCCACACCTCCTCTTCCTTCCCCTCGCCATTGCAATGCGTGTCAGATCGGGAATGACGAAGATTCGTGGACTGGTGGTGCTTGCAATCCCATAGCCTCCTCGTGACCTCATTAACGTCGCGCTATATCCGATCTGGGAAGAGCAGAGGAGAGAGCGCTGCTAGTCAGGGGAAAAAGAAGAGGCTAGCCGGGAGGAGGAACCTGGAGTGGCCTGCGAGGAAACCGAGCGGTGGGTTGCCGGCCGGGACATGCCTGTGCGGTTCTTGCATACCTGGGGCCGACTGCCATGGCGTCGTTGCAGTAACCGCGAAGGCGACGCCGAGGGCAGCGATGGAAGCGGGAGGAAGGAGGCAGAGGCGATGGGAGAGAGGCGGCGGCGGCGAGCTGGGAGAGGAGGAGGCGACGACCACAGCGGTCGCGCCGACGGCAGGAGGAGCCGACACGGGGAGGCAGGTGCGGGGGCCGGAACATCTCTTTGTTCGCCGTTGTCGGGCCCGACCTCCGCAAACCCACCGTCGTTGGCGGGCTGGAGGCGGACCAGCCGAGAGGCGGGGAACGAATACGGGCGGTGTGGGCTGCGCCTAGCAATTAAAGCGAGGAAGGGGGGCGACGTGGGCATGCGGGGGCACGTGGCAAGCAGGACAAAGAGAACCCACCGCCCGCTTCATACCATCGGATTTCGATCGGACGATGGATATCTGAGGAGACGTGGCCGTGCCGCAGCCCAGGCATACCAAAAGGACGACGTGGCCTTGCTCAGCTTCTTAGCCTGCTACAACTTATGTAGAACTAGATGTGTCTGCGCGCCCGCGGCGCGCCCGCGCGAGAAAACGCGGCCAGGCACGCACGCGCGAGAAAACGCTGCGAAGCGAGCGGGTCACGGGCAGCCAACGCAAGCGAGGCACGCGGCGAGGAGGGAAGCGAGGCGAGGCGAGCGAGCCAGCGTCGAGCGCTGCGCGGGGAGGGAAGCGAGGCGAGGCTGCGCGAGGAAGCGACCACGTGGCACGGGGCGAGCAATCAAACCCGGCTTTGTATATTTATATATAAGATAGATAACTGATTTGCCGTTTCCCATGCAGTCCGTGACAGCTGATGGTAGAAAAGATTGAGCAGGAGCAGTGCTGTTTACCGGTGATTAGGAAAAGAGAGGAAAAGCTGCAGCTGCTGCAAACACTCGGGTCCATGAAGAACGAACAACTGAACAAGGGCACATGATCAGGCATGCAGTACCAAAGTGAGCACTGTTTAGATCCAATGATTTGATTTTACCGGTGCCCGAATAGCATTACTGGACTGGTCATCCCTGACATTGTTCAACCAGAAAGCACTTGAGCTGACATGACACATATGTACACAGTGCTCTCACTAGTTCAGTAACACTGAAGTAGCTTGTGGTTCGTGGTTTCCATTTTACACTATCAACTGACAACTGTCGAGATAAAACCAGGGAGGAGCACTAATCTCTTCTCCGGATCATCTGCCAAGAGCAACAGAATAGAGGGGTATATGAAAAGCTATATGTAGTAGCTTTGTAAGTTTGAAAAAGTCATGGCTTCCGTTTAATCTGTCTGGATGCAATGAAAAATAGGGATAAAACCTATTTTAAAAACACAATAAAAAATATGAAAATGTGTTACTCTCCGGTAAGAAGTTTCTCACCCTATTCTATACAATTGGTCATGTGTTAAGATCCATTTGTGCTTCGATTGCAAAAACCCCTAAATTTTTTTTAAAAAAAAGCAATCAAATCTTTATTATTTCGGTTTTCCTCGAGGGCGGTCTCCTAGACCATGCCACACGCTCGCCAAATGTTGGGTCCGAGCAATGGGAGCGCGCGGGCAGACAGCTGCCACCCAGTCGCTCGCTTATTATTTTCCCCTCTCCACCATCTCTCTCCCTCACCTAGGCCAAGCCAGCTCGCCCCCATCAACGCCTCTGGCAGCGAACACTCGCCCAGCCAGCACGCGACTACGGCAACGCGAGGTGTAGTGCGATGACCGGTGCAATGATGCGAGTGTGCTCCATCATAGTGCAGGTGGGCGGGGAGAGGTCGCCAGTGGCAACTCAGGCGTGTGGTCGACGGCGCCGTTGCATCGAGTCGCACCGCGCGTACGCACCGGCGTGATCGCCGTTGGGCCGAGTGCTGGTCGTCGGTGACGGCGATAGTAGGCGGGCCTTAGCTTGGGGGAGAGGGAGGAGGAGAGGGTGAGAGGAGAAAGAAAGAAAGAACCGATTGTTTTTTAAAAAAAAATCGAAAGAGTTTTCTCCATAGGCGAGCGTAGCAATACACCATTGTACTGTGGTTGATGTAAGCCCGCTTTTGTAATGGATCTATCTATGCACGTTTATTGCTTGTGCAATATATGTTCACTACCTTTTTCCGTAATGCGAGCTAACAGGAGTGAAAGTAACAGAAAGGAGCGGAAGATCGATCGATCGTATTCCAATAACGTCAACGTTGATAGAAGCATGCTTAAAGAGAGGAGATACAAGTTCTTTCCCTACAATGAAGTCTACACTTATGCTTAGATCAATGGAAAAGGCACGATGCAACGATGTTTTTCTCCGGTTACTTACTGTGAGATATGCAGTCTTATTTTAGGCTCTCTCCAACAGGAATCCCTAAATTTGATCCCCTATAATCTCATATACAGGCTCCCTTTAAAAATAATTTGTCCCTATATTTCTTCCATCTCCAATGGCGTTCCCTATATGGAGAATTGTATAGGGGAAGGAAAGAGAGCCTCTAAATATAAGTGAACGAGCGAGGTGGCCCGCGCGTTTGCGCAGCTAGATTTGTTTTGGTATATAGTATTTATCTCTAACTCATAATCTATCTCTAACATATCAGATTAGATTTAGAGTTTATCTCTAATATATGACATCAACTTTTGTATTTAATATGAATTTCTAATATTTTCTTTTAATCCAAGCCGCTTATATCTTTATTTTTTCTTTGATTAATCTATCCCGTTATAATTTAGTCCCACAGTTGATTGAACGGATAAAATAACCATATTATATCATCTTTAGTATTTAATCCGAATTTCTAATATTCTTCTTTTAATCTAAGCCGTAATAATCCGGCCCCACAAAATCAACGGCATAGATCTTTTATTTTTTTCTTGATTTATGTGAGAATTTCTTTGATTGATCTTGGCCATTATAATTTGGTCCCACCGTTGATCGAATAGCTGAAATAATTTGGATGATGTGGATGAACGTGGTGGCTTTTTTCCCCCTCCTTTATATATATAATAGATGGAGAGAAAATCTCTATTTTAGGGAACGGAATAGGGAATGCTGTTGGAGCACGTAGGGAAAGAATCTGTCCTCTATTTTGGGGTAAAGGGTGCTTTAGGGGAGCTTGTTGAAGACAGCCTAAAGCAGCAAGTAGGAAGACATAAATTTTACCTAAAATAAATACAAGTCGTTCAATCCTCCTGATCAAATGGCTTAAATTAATTTACTCTACAAATATGATGGGAAGATTCTAATTATGCTAAAGCTATATTGTAATTTACCATCATTTTTCACTCCTTTTTGTACAATGTGTGTTGTTTGTTGATACACCTTTTTTTTCTCTTCGATAAAGATTTAGGCGGTTCTCCTGCCAATTCATTAAAAAAAGGTGTAAACTTTTGTACCCTATAAAAAAACAAGGGAAACGCTTCAGCCCGGAGGTCCGGTGCGTCCGGCCTCGCGCGGGCGAGCGCGAAACGCGCGGAGGCGCACTGTACCGGCATGCAGGTGGGGCCCACGGCATTTTTTTTCGGTGACCATAATTTTTGACTGGGTGTTCTAATCCAAAAACCGTTTGCGCCAACATGTTCCTAGTATTTTTACGAACAAAACAATATATATGTTACCATATAAATCTTCAAACTCACCTGGTGAAACTTGGGTTTCGCCTAATGAAACTTGGATTTCATATTCGTTAAACTTGCCGAACTGTGAAGTTTCATCAGGTTTAATGCAAGTTTCATCAAGTTTTAATAGGTCTCATACAAGTTTCTTTAAGTTTCATTAGGTCAATTCAAGTTTCAACAGGTTTCGTCCAAGTTTCATCAGATTTCATCAGCACACGACCAAGTTTCATCAGCACACGGCCAAGTTTTGCTAGTACAGATGTAAGTTTCATAAGTGCCTTCTCCTAGTTTCATATCTAAAAAATTGAATAAGTGAAAAAATCAAAAAATTTAAAAGTATTTAAAATGGGTTGCTCTCAATTTTAGAAGAATTATAAAATTTATTCCACGCATTTTGAACACTGTTTGAATTTTATACAAAAATCAGAAGTTTAATTGGAAAAACGATCAACTGCACTGCCAGCTAGTGGCCTGGGAACGCACGGACGCGGGCGCACGGCAGCGCATACGATTGGCGCGGTTGCCGATGATTGGACGGCCGGGGTTGGTCTGGCGCGAGCGCCTCGGCCGGACGTCCGACGCCTGGCGCTCGCCAAAAAACAAATAGGTGTGAGCACAGCTACTTTTGAGACATCTAGCGTATCTGGTTTATAAATCTCCTTCCTTTATATTTTACATTTATTGCATTTTTTATCCATAAAGATTGCTTCTCCGTTGGTTAATGGAAGAGGAAAGGTGAAAGGACCAACAAGGAGAACGTGGAAACTTCTGTTGCCTACTAAATAACTTGCCGGAAAACCGGGGATTTGAGATTGCCGGTCACTGGTCAAGGGAAAACGACTATTTGGTTATCCTATTCTTCATCCATCCATGGGCGTCTTCTCATCTTGTTTTTTTTTCCTTTTTGAAACCGTTAGCAAGAGCTCTGCTGAGACTTTACAGATAAAAGAAAGGCTGAATACAAATCAAGAACAAAATGAACTTTATAGAAGTTCGAAAACACCTGCTTAGGCTGGACCAAAAGATCGGGCTCGACGAGCTACTCGAGCTCGGATCGTGTTCGGTCTCGAATGCTAAACGAGAGCCCGGTCCCGAGCTCGAGTCTATTCGAACTGAGCTCGAGCTCGATCCCAAGTCTTAATCGAGCCCAACCGAGCTTTAATAATTATCATTGCATAGCATATTTCTCTCTTTAAATCTAATTTTTCAACCAATTCTAGCCGAGCTCGAGCTTGAAATCGAGCCCAACCGAGCTCATATAGTCTTATCTTCCCCATAAAACAGCACAAATCCCTTCATTCGAGCTCAACCGAGCCGATCTCGAGCCTAACCGAGCTTTTATCAAGCTCGATCTCAAGCTTAACCCTAAGCTCGATGCTAATTCGAGCCGAGCTCGAGCCTAACCGAGCTCGAGCTTTGATAGCCTAAGCTCGCTCAGGATCGACTCAAATGCACCCCTACACCTGCTACTCCGTTCCAGCTGAACAAATCAAGCTTGAGCATTTGAATAGGACATGAGGGTAGGCGTTGCAGAAATTGATGAAAATTCAGTTATTTCTTTGTTTTCATAGATTCTAAGAGCATCCCCAGGAGGGACATCAAATAACCCTGCATCGCTACAGTAACCGAAAATTTTCCTGCCCAGGCGCTGCTCTGAGTCTGGCCTGTTGCTTCCTCGCCGGCGAAATACAAAAAAGTTTGGAATACAGGCCGATTTGGCCGGCCTGCAGGGGATGCTCTAACAAGTATAAATGATCACATCATCTAAAAAAATTCGCCTTGCAACCTTTTCCTTGGCTTGCGTCTTCTGAGCATTTGATCTCGTGCGAAACTGTGCAGTGGTCTGCGCCTAGAGTCCATGGATTCCTGCACAGAACTACAGAAGTCATTCACGAGATGGCTTCAACAGTGCTGCCTCTGGAGCTCGAAAGAAGCCAACAAACTCGGTTGCACGGAGGAAATGGCAACCCACGGTCGGCCCGGTTTGGAACGCTGGTGGCTACGCGACTACGACGTCGACTGCGGCTAAACGACTAGACATCAAGAGATATAAGAGGTCGAAACATGTTTAGCTAGAAAAATTGCTAATTTATCCTGAAATTGATTAGTTTTGGCTAATTTGCTCAAAGTTTGATGGCCTTTTATGTTTTGCTCCGAGTGGATCTGACTATAAAAAAACTTATAAACCAGTCCATTCACAATATGTGCCGCCGACACTTCCCTCCCCGTCTTCCTCACAGCCTCCACCGCGGGGCCCGAGCCTCGCTCGCGGCCGTCGTCATCGTCGCCGGTGCCATCCTCGTCAACGCTGCCTTCTATCTGCCTGTGTTTAGACAAATCAGTGTGGTCGTGCAGCTATGCTTGTTGCCGCCTCGTCTTGACGCCGATGGCGTCGAGCTAACAATGGGAGAAGCCGACGGTGTGAGCGCCAGTGGGTGCGACGATCTCCCGCGGCGTGAAGCCCTTGCGTGCGAAGAGGATGGCTATGGCATGCGTGGACATGTGGGTGCGTGGGAGGTTGTCGCCCACGTCGTGGCCATAGGAGCGACGGGCGCCGCAGCGGCCGAGCGCAACAAGGAAGCGCGGCCCGCCGAGGTCGCGAGCGGCGAGCGCGAGGATGTTGACACAAGAGACGGCGCTAGGGCAGGCAGCCTTAAATGCCGCCTTTACGCGGGCGATGACGTCGAAGGCGTCGAGAAGGGGAGCGCCGGCAGCACAGAAGTTGAGAATGGACTAGTTTATAAGATTTTTTAGCAATCAGATCCACTGAGGGCAAAACATCAAAGGCTATCTAACTTTGGACGAATTGGTAAAGGCTAATCAACTTTGGGACAAATAGGCAATTTTCCGTGTTTAGCTATTCACGAAATCGAAAAAAGTTTTAACTAAAAGGCTACGAAGGATTAAAAATTTGTAGATTAATTAGATAGCTTAAGAAACTTCACGAGGATCGAATAATGATATGGTTAGTAGATTTTTTTTTTATCAGTGAATTACACGGACGACATCACTCGGATGGCGCTATTTAAGCTTCATCTTTTCTTGTCATGTTCTCCAGCATGCCATTCGTTGAACCATGCCCTTTGACAACTGCTGCAGCGAAGCACTACTACACGCTAATTACTAAAGATTAACACAACTAGGAGGTACCACCAGTAAACGTGAAAGAAACTGCGGTGGTGTTCGTCAGCAGCAGCCGAGACCGGTAACTAGCGGAGCATGGATTAGCATGAGCCTTGGGTTTTAGCAAGTGATTAAGATATAGAAGTTGCATACCGATTTGCCAAGAAGATGGTTCGAATTGGGCGTGTTCAGCGTATCAGAATGATGAGGAGAGCGGACGAGAGTAGAAACCGCCATCAACAATCACTGAATTTGGCACACAGAAACGTGGTCGATGTGAGAGTTGGGAATCGAAAGCAAAATTAGAATGTTATATGGCAAAAAGAAGAAATTATAATGACATATACTCCCTCCGTTCCAAACGTAGTTCACTGTTGACTTTTGAAGACGTCTTTTGACCATTCATCTTATTTAAAAAAATAGTGCAAACATGCAAAAACGCTAGGCGTCAAAAACATGCTTAAAATATGTTTAATGATAAAACAAATCTCAACAAAATAAATAATATTTACAAATATTTTTTGGGAAGCGCTAGGCGTCGGACGTCCTGACGGACGCGCGCGCGCCGGACCAGCTCCGTCCGTCCGATCGCCGGCACCGCGCCCATTCTACGCGCCCCCACGCTCTGCGTGCAACAGACGCCAGGCGGAGTAGTTAGCCATGCAGTTGATCACGTTTTTAATTAAACTTCTGCTTTTGTATAAAATTCAAACG
>SPJY01033333.1:0-10739 GCA_005191435.1 Raddia distichophylla | reverse complement strand
CGCGGGCTCGGGTAATTGGTCGTTGGCTGTTGGTCGTAGTCTTTGGTCGTTGCTTCCTTGGATGTATCCGATGTGGTGATGTCCTCATCAGCGTCCCCAACTAGATCTCCCTCCGGTCTTAGGAAATCCGCTGCGACCTTTGTGCAGGCGGCTTCTGAGACTGGGGTAGGAGCTGACCGCTCGGGGGGATCTGTTAATCCAGTCGGACTCAACCGATCGGATCCAACCATATTCGTGGGTGTCATTAATACTGGCCAACCCATTGGACAAAGCGAGCAGGTTAGCCTATCCCTCTCGGATTCAGAGTTCGACGGGAGCACGGAGATCTGCAACTACCGGGAAGTCTTTGTCCTTGGCGCGAACGACCAACACTCTGCCTCTCAACCAGTCGGGGACGAGGCGGTCGCTACTGAGGCAGTCGACGCGGACCCGCACCGTGCTGAGGATCAGGATCGCTTACGACAACTTCGCATCCGCGGGCGCAATGTATAGAATGAGCTGCGCGCGGTGAAATTGAGCGATCAAGACGTCTATACCACTTCCCAAGCAAACATCGTCGCCTCGAAGAGTTCTTGAGACCATCACACCGCAGCTGCCTAAGAACAGCCCGCTTGTTTAGCCCTTGGCTCGTGCAACGGCCATGGTCGAGATGGCGGCCATTCAGCAGAACGAGGCGCACCCTACTCCCACAACGGCTCACAGCCGCTCTGGGCGCAACCGGAGCAAGGCGCGCGCCTCTGCCGCCGGTGGGTCCCATCCATTGGCAGGTCGTCACCTTCGCCACGATATTGAAGCCAAAAGGAAGGAGCGCGCTGAAGGCGATCGGCACTCATAGCTACCGCAGTCGGCGCTACGATGACCACGCTGAGAGCACTGCCAGCTAGCGCGACCATCGCCAAGATCCGCGGTGGGAGCATCGTAGTAGATCCCTGCGGCGGCGGTGGCCACGACCCTTGGAGGGGATTCGGGCCTTCACCCCGGACCTCGGCCGAGTGGTTTGGCTGGACGGCTTTAACTTCAAATGCATCAACAAGTTGGCGAGAGGGATTCTAAGAACTGGCTACAGGTTTACGTCTTAGCAGTCATCGCAGAAGGAGCCGATCAGAACGTGATGGCAAACTTTCTGCCAGTTGCTCTAGCCCCAACTGCTCAGACGTGGCTTACGGGACTTTCGGAGAACTCAATCGAGTCTTGGGACGATCGCTAGGAACAGTTCATCGCCAATTTCCAGGGGACCTATGAAAGGCCCGCTGGGAGATGGGAGATCGGACAGCTACACCGACGCAAGAACGAGACTGTCCGTGAGTTTATCAAGCGCTTCACCAAGAAGAAGAACGAGATCCGGGACGTTTCGGAGCAAACGGTCATCGACGCCTTCTTCGCCGGATGTAAATCCCAGAAGTTAATCAGGCAGATGACTCGGGACCCCTCGCAAAATCTCAAGGCTATGTTCACATTGGCAGATCAGGAAGACAATGTTGAGGAGGCCATCATGAATCATCGTGGTGGAACGACGGAGGCCCTAAGAAGAAGCCAAACGATAAACAGAACAAACCCAAGTATAAGAAGCGCAAAGGGGATGAGATGGTCGTCAACATGGAGCGTTATCGACCAAAACCCCCCAGCGACAACGACTACAACATGGTCATGAAAGCGGTATGTCCCTTTCTCCCGCGTGGAAAACATGCTGCCAAAGATTGCCTCATTCTCCAGATGTTCATAAACAACACGAAGCAGCCGGCGGCAAAGGGAGGACACGGCAAGATGCCCGATGGAGACTACCAAGACGCTGAGCGCAAGATCAACTACATATTCGGGGGCTCTGATGCGTAGGAGTCCAAGCGGAAGCAGAAGCTTACCACTCGGGAGATCAACGCAATCGTGCCTGTGGTTCCGAAATACCTTCGTTGGTCAGAGGTACCCATCACTTTTGATCGATCGGACCACCCAGATCGGATCGCCTTTCCTGGGAGGTATCCTCTAGTTTTGGATCCGGTCGTTCGATGAAACAAATTAAAAAGGGTCTTGGTCGATGGCGAGAGCGGGATTAACGTCCTCTTCGTCAAGACTCTGGATCAAATGGAGATTCCTCATTCCGAGCATCGACAGGGGTCATCCCTTTGGGAGGAGGGAGATGTACCCGCAAAGAAGTAGGCCTAGACTTTCATCCAAGCAACCGAAGAAACTAAGAAGATATTATTGGACCGTCTGACCCGACCAAAACAGCCGTGATCGGGACAGGGTTCGATAGCAAATAGGAAGGCGTTATTTCCTCCAGGCAAACCAGGACGTGTTCGCTTGGAAGCCTTCGGACATGCCAGGTGTTCCGAGGGAGGTGATCGAGCACTCTCTCCACGTCGATGAAAAGGCGCGGCCAATCAAGCAGCGCCTGAGAAGATTCGCACCAGATCGGAAGGATGCCATTCGGGAAGAGATCATGAAGCTACTGGCAACACGGTTGATTAAGGAAGTGTATCATCCCGAGTGGTTGGCGAACCCGGTCCTGATGCAGAAGAACATGACATGGCGAATGTGCGTTGACTATACTGTCTTCAACAAAGTTTGTCCTAAGGATTGTTTTGGGCTCCCCCGCATCGACCAAGTGGTGGATTCCACCACCGGGTGTGAGCTCATAAGCTCTTTTGACGCTTACTCAGACTATCACCAGATTAGCCTGAAGGAGGAGGACTGCATCAAGATGTTTATTACGCCTTTTCGTGCTTTCTGCTATATATCACAATGCCGTTCGGGCTGAAAAACGCTGGCGCAACTTATCAGCACACCATACAGCGGTGTTTTCACACTCAGTTCAGCCGTAACATGGAGGCCTACGTCGACGACGTCGTCGTGAAAACCCGAACAAAGTCAGATCTCATAATAGATTTGGCCGAAACATTCGGGAGCCTAAGGGCATATCGGATAAAGTTGAATCCCGAGAAGTGCGTTTTCGGGGTTCCATCCGGTAAACTACTCGGATTTATCGTATCTAATCGGGGGATTGAGGCTAATCCTAAAAAGGCCAATGCCATCATGAAGATGAATCCCGACCAATCAGAAGGATGTGCAGAAGCTCACTGGATGTATCGTGGAACTCAGCCGATTCGTTTCCCTACTCGGGGATCGCGTTATGCCGTTCTTCAAGCTCTTACGCCGACAAGACGGTTTTCAGTGGACGGCAGAAGCACAAGAAGATTCGAAGACTTTTAGAAATTCCTTACTACGCCATCGGTGTTGGTTCCGCTCATGCCTCAGGAGCCCCTCCTACTCTACATCAGCGTCACGACTCATGTAGTCAGCAGCGCATTGGTGGTGGAACGGGACGGGCAAGGCTCTCTCCAGAAGGTGCAACGCCCGGTCTACTTTATAAGCGAGGTATTGGATGAATACAAGATAAGGTACCCCTATATTCAAAAGCTTTTGTACTCCGTACTAATCACGTCGCGGAAACTTAAGCATTATTTACAAGATCATGAGATTTCGGTGGTTACTTCCTTCCCGCTTGAAGATATTCTTCATAATCGGGAAGCCACCGGGAGAATTGCGAAATGGGCAGTCGAGCTTGGAGCCTTTGAACTAAAGTTCAAGCCTCGGCTAGCCATCAAATCTTAGACACTCGCCGATTTCGTCACAGAGTGGACAGAGACCTAGACCCCAGCAGCATAGGAAAATCTTGAGTACTGGACGATGTACTTTGACGGTTCCCTCATGCTCAGCAGCGCAGGGGCTGGGATTTTGCTCATATCTGTGACTGGAAAGATGCACTCATCCACGAGCTACGCATGGCCATATCACTTGGCATACGGCGCTTAATGGTGCGCGGGGACTCTCAGCTCGTGGTCAATCAGGTTCAAAAGGAGTGGCCTTGCATCAGCGATAACATGACGCTTTATTGCCAGGAGGTTCGGAAATTGGAGGACAAATTCGATGGGCTGGAATTAGCTCACGTACTCCGACGAGACAATGAAGCAGCAGATGAACTGGCGAGGATGGGATCCAGTCGGGCGCAAGTCCCGACTGGTGTTTTCGTTGAGGAATTGCGCAAGCCTTCCATCAAGCTACCAACCCAGCCGAAAGAACAGAAGGATGAGTAGCATGAGTCGGAGGTATTATCAATTAACCCCGGGTGGACACAACCATATTTGAACTATCTCCTCCATGACGAGTTGCCGAAAGATCGCAGCCTCGCCGAGTGCATTACACATCGAAGCAAAAACTACAAGGTAATCGGGGACGAGCTTTTTCGAAAATACAGTTCTGGAGTACTAAGGCGTTGCATATCCGAGCAAGAGGGCAGAGATCTGTTAAGGGACATCCACTCAGGGAGTGCGTACATCATGCGGCAGCAACCTCTCTGGTTTAGAAAGCCTATCGACAAGGGTTTTTCTGGCTGACTGCGGTAACAGATGCGAAAGATATAGTACGTAGTTGCGAAGGCTGCCAATTTTTTGCACAGCGGAGTCATATGCCGGCTCAGGATCTACAAACGATCCTAATTTCTTGGCCGCTCGCCGTCTGGAATTTAGACATGGTGGCCCCTCAAGCGAGTGCAAGGTGGATTCACTCACCTCTTCGTTGCCCTCGACAAGTTTACAAAGTGGATTGAAGCCAAGCCGGTTGCTGACATTACGGTCGACAAGGCGCGCGAGTTCTTTCGGGACATTGTTGTACGCTTTGGCGTGCCTAATCGCATCATCACCGACAATGGCGTTCAGTTCAAGAGCAGTGAATTCCAGGACTGGGGCGAGGAGCTAGGCATTAAAATCTGCTTTGCCTCTGTGGCCCATCCAAGGATCTTCGACCGTCTAAAGGCGTATGCCACGCGCTGGGTAAAGGAGTTGCCTTCGGTTCTCTGGGGGTCTCAGAAAAACCCCAAGTCGAGTGACCGGGCAGATACCCTTTTTTCTAATTTACGGCTCGGAAGCAATCCTCCCGACTAAATTGAAGTTCCGCTCTCCGCGAATGCGCAACTATGACAGCAATCAGTCGGACGAAGGAAGAATGAAAGATCTCGACAGGCTCGAGGAGTTCATGGAAGCAGCAATGATCCAGTCGGCTAAATACCAACAGGGCATGCATCATTATCATCAGCGCAACGTACGGGGTCGTGCGTTCTCTAAAGGAGATATGGTCCTTCGAAGAAATCAGAAGCATGAGTATAAACTATCCCCACTTTAAGAAGGCCCCTATGTGATTGATGAGGTGACACGCCCGGGGGCTTATCGGCTGAAGCGAGAAGACGGATCAGACGTGCCTAATACCTGAAACATCGAGCAGCTACGTCATTTTTATTCTTAGATCTTATATTCAAATATTGTATAATTAGTCCCTTGTTTGACCTGCTGCTCAGCCGTAAACGACTAAGCAGTAAGTCGGGGTCTACACTAAATAGTGTGCGGAGTCACCGTACCCTATCTTATCAATGAAATTGTTTTCTCTTTACATGTGTTGATCGAATTTGGGTATTATAAAAATTCTTAAGTAGTGGCGCTCATGCTTGCCAGAGACAACGCTTAGCTACTCGGTACGTGCATAGGGACAAGGCCAAATGCTTATTCCTAGCACTCGGGGGCTGGACCACTCGGCAGAAGCGTTAGACAAAAAAGGATAAATCGCATACTCGCATAAATTAAAGATCAAGATGCATTGAGGATCAATCGAATATTCTGGAGTTTAGTCATCTACAGAATTAAATCTTTAGCTAACGTGGCGGAGATATCGCGAACTTCTTCCATAAGAGCGGAGGCCTCTTCTTCGTTACAGGCAAATCCTTCTCACACAGCTTCGAGGTCCATGCCGGGATATTTTGACTTTGTAATAGCCAAAGCTTGGCTGACACAAGTTGTCGCCGCCTCCCTTGCGAAAACCTTGATCTATGCGGGCATGTCTTCAAGTCGCGCTATGAAGATTTCGGCATCTGACGGCAGCTCATCTTCAGGGTAGAGGTACTGGAGAGTTGGAGCCGTCGCTTTCAGAGTGCGGTCGCGTAGCTCATTGGCTAGACTGATAGGCTGCAAAATAGTCAGACATCATTAACTAGTCAGGCTTTAGTAGGGTTGAGCCAGGGAGAGCCGGAGACGGAAAGTTGCCCTCCAGCTCCTTGGCCGATTTGTTGGCTTGGTTGCGTGCCAGGAAGACTTCTCCCTCCATGGCCTTCTGCCTCGCCTCCATCACCCACTGGTTTTCCCTTAAAGCTTTGTACAAAGGCAAATATGAAAGATTAATATCAAAGGAGCGTTTTATAATTGCATGGGAGTTCAATGTCGTTTGGAGGTACTACCTTGGATGGTATTGGCTTCTTCTACGTGGTGGAACCGGAGTTCAGTGATTTCCCTTTGGTGCTCCTTTATCTCGCCACGGTACTGCGACTTGGGTGCGTATAGTGCGTTGTCGAATTCATCACGGGACTTTAGCCCACCTACGGCTCTTCGCAAGCACATGGACTTCTGTTTGGAGCTCTTGCTCATGCGCTGCATGGGGACATGAGGGAAGATCAGTCGGGTACTTTTGTGTTAAATGAGAATTCAATACATGAAGGGATTTTTACCTCATGAATGGTGGTATTGAATTTCGATATATTCTGCAGCGCCTCCCACTCTTCGGCCTCCTACTCGTCATCGACCTCATAGCCTTCCATCTCTTTCCTCCATTTCACTCAGAGGGGAGGAGGATTGGCATCGGCAGAGGGGTGAGGAATCTCCTGGATTTTCGGCTCTGAGTTTTCTGGAGCCGGGGCTGGGATGTTACCCTTTGCTGATGAGGATTGGTGAGTTGCAGAGAATGGTGGGGAAGCAGGTTGAGGTGCTGCGCCTTGAGCTGAGTCCGCACTTGGAGTAGGCTTAGCTTGGTAGTCAGATCTCGGAGGAGGAGCCGGCGCCTTGGTGTTGCGTTTGCTTGGTATGGCACCAAAGACTGGTTTCCAGCAAGCATTCGAAGATTTTTGAGACTTTGGTTTCTTTGTAAATAGTGAGGAATGAAGTTGTGAGGGGAAACCTTTGCGACGGAATGAATTTGGTTCCCACCCGAGTGGATTGACCACCTGGGGGTGGAGCCGGAAGGCCTTTTGACCTCTGGCGTGGTCTCTGGGCCCGTAGTTGGAGGAGTCGGGGGGCTTGTAGATTGCCTGGATGGAGCTGGGCTAGGCTTCGGAATTGGGCGACGATGACGCAGGAGTGGAACGTTATCTTCATCATCATGCTCGTCCGAGTCCCTTAGGACAACTTCCTTTCCCTTCTTGGGTGGAGGGGTATCAGCCGAGTTCTTTGTAGAACGCTTAGGCGGTGCGTCCTTCTTGCTGGGAGCTTCGGGGACAGGACACATGGAAAAGAATGCCGCGCGTCCCTGCGCAACTATTGGATCGGATCAATTACAAAAGAATTTCCTAGTTCACAACAACTGGAGAAGGAAATTTCCTACTTACCGCGGGAGGAGGGCACTACAGGCGGTACGTGGCCAGACAATTCTTGTTCTCTATTATTGAACCCGGGGCAAAGAGCTCGGTCGCTCGGGTGATCAGATCCTTGTGTGAGATGGGTTCTTCTGTTTCCCGGGTGGCTTCTTGGAGTCTCGAGTACTCGAATCCGAGGTGCACCCTCTCCTTGATGTGTTGGACACGGTGGACGTTGTAGTTGATGACTACACCGATGCCGGTTAGCCCGGCAGACTTAGTCTTCCGACGAGGATGAGCAGTTCCTTAACTTGCCATTCCTTCGCTTTCAGCGAGGAGAGAGTACCAGGAGGGACTGACTGTGGGGCACTCTCCGGAAAATAAAGGAAGGACTGGGGGAAGATTGGCGCAGTAAAACCATTCGCAATGCGAGCCCTTATTCGAAGTCTTCATGGGAAGATCAAACTAGAATTTCTTGGCCCCTTCCCGCAGTTGGAATCCAGTGCCGCCAGCGGCTCTGGAAGAAGTTTTGCCAGGAAGAGGCTTGAGGAGGAAAAGGTTTATGAAGAGATCGAAGTGGGGCGATCCTGAGATACGCCTCGCAAATGTGAATAAAGTCCACGCTTTGAAAAATCGAATTGGGGTTAAGGTGAGTAACCTCAATCCTGTAGAAACGCAATAACCCTCGGAAGAAAGAAGAGCAGGGAAGGCCGAAGCCGTGAAGAAAGAAAGATTCGAAGACCACTACCTCGTCAGATCGAGGGGTGGGGGAAGATTCATCGGCGGCGGTGCGCCACGACATCAGCTCTTCCGAGGGGAGCACTCCGGCGGATACCAGCTTCTGCATCCTCCGGTCGGTCATAATGAACTTCATCCACTCTTTGGCACTCTTGACTGCTTTTGGGGTGGAAGAAGACGGAGGAGCCATTGCTGATCGGCGACGGTGGCGGCGGAGAGCGTGACGAAGGAGAACCCTAGCGACGGAGTTCGCTGGAAAGGACGAAAAGACTAGCGTGAAAAATGGGCGGGGTGAATTAACTTCGTTCCCCTGTTCCTAAAATACTAAATGGGCTACGATGCGCATTCTGGGCTAGGCTTTGTCTAGCACTGGATGCGGCCTCTTTGAGGAGGTTCGGATAACCACTCAGGTGGCCGAGTGATTTTTTCCTGAGAGGTTCGTCGAAGCGTGGGACGCTGGTATGGGAAGCGCGTGGTTCTGATTGCTGGAAAGAAGACTATTAGTCGGAAATTCGGTGGTTATCAAATAAAAGGCAGAATATTAATATGGACTTTCCAAAAGATTTTCTATTAAAGGCACTTAGGCCGATTTACATATTTTTCCGCGGCGCAGCACACTGAGGTAGGGCTCGTTGCTGGCTCACGGAGGAAGAAGGAAAAAGAAGGATTACTCTGATGGCCACTTTATGTCCAGAATGGAGGTGACCAACGCATCTTTCAGGGGCGTGCGTGCTGGAAAAGCTGTGGAAGACTGTGGATGAGTATCCTAACGGTGTCTTGAGCGATGCGCTCCGCACGATCCTTTCTCCATTGTTGCCATTCGGCCGTGACGGCGGCTCTTTCGGCAGCGGCGCGGGCGGTTAGTTCGGCGGCGCCGACTTCCCATTGGTCCATCTCTCTGCCTTGGCCGGCCATTGCGCATGAAAGAGAGGAGGCAGGAGCTTGGAGAAGAAAGGGGAAGAAAAAGATTTGGAAGCTAGATGTGGAGCGATGCGTTGCATCTGGATCCTTTTTTATATACGGAGAAGTTCAAAGGGCGCGCCTCGCTATCCGTTCTGAACACAGTGAAATCATCATGGCGATGGGACGGAAGTGGGTGCGGTTACGCTTCCAGGCGGAAGCGCGTGACACCTAGGCTATGTGAGAATGGCGCGAAAACTCTCCGCCTCCCTTAAAATGGGCTTGGGCCAAATAAGCAAAGAACGATCCCCTTAACAGGCTTTCTTAACACGCCGTTGACGGTGGCAAAGTGTTAACATTGCTCCTAATTCAGCCTCGGTACACCCTGGAGGGCATATGACCGGAAGCACCACATTAAATATATTTCGCGGCATACCCCATGTTGGGTCACTAGCCAGCTTTGCATGTTCAAGGTTGGGTGTTGGTGAAATTTAGGTATAGTTTCGGAGGTATGCCTTCTTAAGGTCGCCAGTTGTATACCGCAACCCGGATACAAATACCTCTCGGCCAAACTGCATCCAATTGGTACGCCCTAAGGGGTTGACAGCTGATCCTTTCAATGGATGGGACAGGTACAACTCGGCTGAAAGATGCGCCCCATATTGGGCCGAGTGCTGGTTCTTACAAGTTAAGACCGGGCATCCAATGCTGTTATTCTTTCAATGCATAATTTACAGCATGCTGTAAGACGGAAGCTGTAATTGCGTGGCTTAAGGCATACCTCATGTTGGGTCAGTTGCTGCTTTTGCAATACGGGAGTAGATGTCAAGTAGTCGAATTTATCTGTTGAGGTGACGCACCCAATGGGTCGACAAAAGCTGGGGTTTTGGTATTGCCAATCCGAAAGTTGCCTCTAACACAAAAGGCTTCATATTTGTTGAGTTCTTTACAATCTCTTTTCAGATTACAGGAGATATTGGTGAAACCAGTCGGCCGGACATCTGACTCGATCCTAAAGCACTTGGGGGCTACTGTGGACTACATGGGCCCCGGGTATCCTCTAGAAGGCCCATGAGGGAGCAGACGGGGGTTGACCCAAGTCGGCTGATTAGGATAGAGACCACTCGGGATACGTATAACTTGAGCGCCAAGTAAGTTTCCGAGGATATAGCCAAGCTCCATGTAATTAGGAGATCAATACTTACATTTCATGCACCGGTACAACCGAACTTGGTACCATGCACTACGTACCACCATATATCTCTATCTCCCCCTACGCTATATAAAGGGAAGGGGTGAGGGGCCATAGGCATAGGCGATCATATTCGATCATCATCTTCCTCATCATAATCCCAGAGCACAGGAAGTAGGGTATTACCTTCGAAGTTCAGGGCCCGAACCTAGATAAATCTCTGTCTTGTGCTTCCATCTGGTTTGGATCTTGAGCGCTCCCCCGTACAAATGAATTGCCAACGATGACCCCCGATCAGCCACCAGTCGACAATCACCATGAGCAAGACAGTTGCCATAGATCTCACCGCCAATTCCAGCGATTGAAAGAAGAATGAAACTACAATACCTTCTTAAGGATGGACGATGGCGGCACGCCGATGAGCAAAGCCTATGTTCGATGCGTGAAACAGCAAACGCATAGTTGGTTCTCCGATGGCGGAAATGATGCAGGCCAGGCACGGTGCATGATGGGGACGGGGTCCCG
>SPJY01033325.1:175972-237106 GCA_005191435.1 Raddia distichophylla | reverse complement strand
GGGCATATTCCCTTCAAAAAGAACATAGCCTAAATAAAGTACCAATGACAGGAGGATAGGATATTAGCCTAAACAAAGTACCATGACAATTACCGTAGAAATAATTAAGTGTTGCCCACCAGAGAACCCTCTAAAGGGTTGGTTTCCATTGGTGGGATCATCTCCACGTCATCTTCTTCATGTGTTTCCTAGTTTAAAAGAAACTCAATCAGAGCTTTATAAAGTTAGAATAGTAATACAATGGATCCAATGAAAGTTCGACTATACCCCATTTTTCAATCTCCGACGTCCGCCTCTAATCCAACTAGATGTGCATACCAAAATCTCAACCATTGTTGAGTTGATAGAACTACAATAATCATCAAGAAGCCTTCCACCCGCACTGAAGGTCGACTCTAAAGAAATAGTACTAATCCAAATACTCAATATATCTTTTGCCATCATGGAAACAACGATATATTTTGATGCATGCACTTTCCACCATAAGAGTACATCAAGAGGCTTGTCATCGCAAACTTCTTTTTGATTTTGTAAATATGCCCTCAAATCTATTTGTGGAACCTATTCAGCACTGCTGGCTTTGATGAATTCAAAGATCTTTGATGTAAATGATCATGTGCTACTTGCAGATGGAACACTACTACGATCACAAGATGTTGCTTCATTACCCTGTGTTAGGTTATACGATCACAAGATGTTGCTTCATTACCCTGTGTTCTCTTCAAGTTCACTACCAGAAAATAAGAAAGGAAATGAGAAATCAATCATCTTCATTTTAAACCTTGGGTCAAGGATTTAAGCAATAGGATACATGCGTGTGCATTCGGACCCCCCAACATTTTTCAAACTTCAATAGCATAGCATTTGCCATCATAACCAAACATGTACCAAAAGAATTGGAAAGGTCTCGCAAAACCTTTTTGATGTTTATAATTTTATAAAATACCATGTTTGTTGTGTGATAAGTGGACCCAGAAAATATCTAAGTAGCTAAGTATAGGGCAAGCAATACATCATTCACTTGTTTATACAAGTCCCGCTCTTCATTTGATGGCATCTACTAATATCTTCAACGGCATATATTTCAATAGAAGATTTGAAATAAAATGCATCGTCCAACATCTTATAAGTAGAGCCCCATCGCGTGCAAACATCCAAACATAACATCCTTCTTAAATCCAACTTATGAGACTTAGTAACAGAGGTGAATTTATACAAACTAGAGTTGGATTTCTTAAAATACATCATAGTCTATCTAATCTTGCTAGTTAATACCTCCAAAGGTTTTAGTACATTACTAACTAGCAAGTTCAATATGAGTGCACAACACCTCACATAAAAAAATCCCACTGAAAAATGACACCCCTCTAGCATTCAACTTTGCAAGCAAAAGTTTTACTGCAACATCATTATTAGGTGCATTGTCAAAAGTAATGGTACATATATTATTCTCAATTTTCCATGCGGCAAGACATTCCGAAATAGTTTGAAAGATGACAATAACACTATATGGAGGCTCTAACTCAACAAATTAATGATACGACTCTGCATATTCCAATTCATGTCAATATAGTGTGCAAACTAAACTCATGTAACAAACAAGTTAGTTGGATGTCCTAAGATCACGTGTGAGACTTATCTTATTAATGTTTCTATATGCTTTCATCAATTTTTCCTTCTCAGATTCAAACAACTTAACACAATCAACTCTATTGGCTTTTCTCCCAACCTTTTGATACGAAGAATTCATGGTTTTCATTAATTGACTGAACCATGTATATTCAACCATTCTAAAAGGAAATTCAAGAACTATTATCATAGTAGCAAGAAGCTCCCGTATCTTAGCATGATCATACCCACAAGAAGAGGGAGCCAAAGGAATTAACCGCTTCTGCTTCTGCTTTTTTATTTCCCTTGTGTTCTATGATTCACATGATTCCAAATGCCACTCCATTGTTGTTGTGGTGCCACTTGCACTCTTCATAAAATTCCTACCACATGCCTTGCACTTGTGCTTTTCATAAAAAAAAACTCTTTTCTGCTTCTTGCTAGGGACTTTAACTTCCTCAAAATAATTCCAATACTTCTGAGGTTTTCTTTTTCCCGATCTTTTTAGGCTTTGTATCTTCAGTTTTTTCTTCGACATTTATATGTATCCTAGATTATGCATTTTGAATTGGTGTTGCAACAACTAATTGTCTTGACACTTGCAGTCAAAAAATTGACCTATCAATAAAAAACCATGAATTATCAATGAGATCGAAATTCGGAGGTATACAACAAATTTGAGACTCACCATGTCAATACCACTAGGGACGCTGTCACCGGGCATACCAGCACTAGGAAATGAAGATTCTATTATATATCTACATAAATTTGCAACATACATATTTATGACCATACTTAAAAATGTCACCAGGAAGAATCATACCAATATATCTACATGCCAAATGATCTATTCCATGAATCCCTATCATTTAAATCTTTACCTTAGGGTAACAAACTTAGGGTTGGGGTTGTAGAGAACTGGAGACTTACTGGGTTAGGGTTACTGTTGAGTCGTCGTTAGCTGACCGCTGCCACACACTGCCAGCCCGCGCCTCCTTCCGCCACCACAAGCTACCAACCAGAGCCGCCAGCCGCACCCCGGGCTGCCGGAGCCGGACGCACCCCATGCCATCGGTTGGTGTCGCGCCTGTGGAATACACGGACCCTGGGTATCTCCAAGGCGGGCTGCTAGGGCTACCCAAAATGGGGTGGGTCGAGCCGGCTATACGCGTACGGGGTATGCCGACCTGCCAGCCAACTTTGTGCGGCAAGTAGAAGATAAAGATAGAAGTCTATCCAAATAGGGAAGATATGATTGTAATCTCGGATAACTATGTATCCGGTAAGAAAGGATAGAAATAGGAATCCTACCTCGTAAGCTGATGTAGACGATCACAAGTTATTGCAGAGAAGCGTTGATGCAGTGTAGAGGTCGATGCAGTCGAACGTCGATGCCGTGTAGATGTACAGGCGCTCCTCTCAACGATCCGGAAGTTCCGACATGTAACATCCCAAATTTTTAAACCAATTTGGCACATTAATAATTTCTTAAATGCATAATTTAAAAATGTTAATCAATTGTTTATTTTGCATCTCGGCATCATCATCATTGCATGCATTGCATTTAAATTTGGAAGATGATTTAAACTTTTTAAACATACACCCTTGTTGGGAAAACAAAACTATATTTCCTAAGTGGTAATATTTTCGAAAGAATATTTGAAAAGGTAATACTTTTGGGAAATCAGAAAAATTCAAAAGGCCTTAACCCCTTCTCGGCCCAGGCCGGCCCATCCCCTCCTCCTCCTTTCTCTCGTTCTTTCCCCTCCTGCCTCCTCTGTTGGGCCGCCGGCGCGCGCCAGGCCCAACTCGCCGTTGCCTCCTCCCGTTGCCCCCTGTGCACCATGGAGCCACCGCCATGTGGGCCCACCTTGTCATCCCCTTCCTCCTCTTTCTCCCCTGTTTCCCTTCCTCTGTTCGCGCCGCTGTTCGTTTCGCCGCCGCTGTTCGTCCTCCTTCCCGGGGCCTCCATGGCTCTCCTCCCCACGAAATGCTCGCCCCTACACCCTTCCACCGGACCCCTCTCCGTCCCCTACCCCTTTCTTGTCTTTTCGCCGGCCGAACCACCCCCGTGTTCAATGCGTTTCCCCTCCACGGCACCGGCCGGGATCGGCGCCGGCAATCGTCAAACCGCGCGTCGCGTCAAGATGTTCCAGAGGGAGCTCGCCTATAAATGGGGTACTGCTACCCTATTGACCACTGCTTCGCGCCACCGCACTGTCGTAGTTCCGAGCCGGTGCGCCGCTGCCCCACTCCTTCGCTATCCTCCTTATCCTCTCCTACCTCGCCTCACTCTTTTCGGTTCAACTCACCACGGCATTGGCACGCAGGTCGCCCTAGCGAAGCTCACGCCAGGTGGATTGGCGCCGTGTGATCCGCGCGCGTCCCGGAGTTCGCGCCGTTGCCGCCGTCGTGGTCCCGCCGCCTGGCCATCCCTTCCGTCCCGGTGAGCTCACCAAGCGTTTCCCCTCTCTACATTGTTGCTTACGGCCGAGCGAATCAGATTTTGGATTCCGCTTCTCGCCGGCGCCGCGGATGCCATGAGGTTCCGCCGCCGTGCTCTGTTGCGCCGCTACCTCCGTGCATTTCCGGCACCGCCGAGACCTCCATCGTGTTCGCCTCGCTCACGTCTAGCCCCCGCGCTCCCAATCGCCCTCCAGCGGCCGGGTCCGTCGCCGCCGTGAGCAGCGTTGCCGCCGCCGGAGCGCCTCTGTTTCCCCCTCTTTCCCGTCGCGGGAGGTACTGCCATGTGGGACCGGGCAGGACACACCGGTCAGGCCGTGCAGGAGCCTCGCCCTCGCTCGCGCGGTGCCGAGCCTCGCCTCCGTGTTGGGCCGTTCGGCCGAGCCGACCCAGCTCGAGAGGCCCTCTCTTCTTTTATTTTCTTTTTACCATTCCTGTTAATCTTTATTGGTATTCTATAGCATTAAGCAAAATAGTTTTGTGCTGTTTAAATTCTATAAAAATTCAGAGAAATACTTTATGGTTTTCTGGACCTAAGAAAATTGTATATATGCATGTCATTCGCATAGAATCCATTTTTGGTTAAATAGATAAGCTCTAGGTGCATTATTTCATGTGCATTAGAGAAATGTTCATAGCATTCCTTTTATATAAAAATGCATTAAGAGTTTGCTGCCTGCTCCCTGACTTGAAAACAGCAAGTCATTAAGCACTTTCTTATGGTTAAATCCATGTCTTGGGCATTGCATCTTTGCATATGCATAGACATTGTCATAATATTGCTTCTAAATAAAAATGCATGGAAAATAAGGTTTCTGCATTATTCTAAAAACATCAAGTCATGAAATGTTTCTTATGCGTGTTGTATTGCTTTGCATGTGCGTGTGCGCGTTTAGGATGTCAAGTCCTCGAGGACCCGATCGACGACGTCCCCTTCGCTTTCCCCGGAACCGATCAAGGCAAGTCCCCTTTGACCATGTTGTGAAGCCATTTTGGTTATTTAGAAAAGGTTTATTAGAATTGAAAATGCGCATGCTAGTTTAAAAATGCGAAATGCCGTATTTACTAGACCTAGCTATGTTGCCAAATAGACAAGGTAAGAAATACGGTAGGATTAAACCTAAGGCTAAACTATAAATTGCTCATATTTATATACTCGTTGTGGTAGGATAAATGCTTAAAGTCATTTATGCGGAATGATTCAATCATTTGTGTGAAATGAGAATATTATTGAGAAATGTTTGGGAAAGGGTGATTTAAAGGTAGCGCATCAAGGGTGATGCTTAGTAGGAAATGATTTTCCTCTTACCCAAAAATCTTCCGACTAGGGAGAGATATTTTGTCGGTCAGTGCGGTATGGCACCGTTTTAAAAACTGGGCTAAAATATTAACTCTCTCCTAGTCTAAGGACTGCTCATCCTATGATCCTATGAACTGAGCCATAACAGTACGATCTCGAGCCCCGGTATGGGACGGGCCCGATCGTTGGCCCTCGTGGTTGACGGTCTTGTGGCGAAACACTGTCTGGGTGCGTAGCCTCTCGAGGGTAAGGCGTGCCCACTCTGCAGAGTTAAAACTGTCATGATAGCTGTGCTCGCGGTTATGAGCGTGCGAAGGGACTGATTATATGGTAGATTCTTCATTTATAAAACCAATTTAGAAAAGGGTTTTTTTAAAGAAAGGATTTGAGATGAGTAAGGATTTGAGAAGGATTTCGTTTGAGCTAGGTGCCACCGGCGATATTCCGGATTGGGTGACGGCCTACCGGAAAGTGTCGCGTGGAATGGGCCTAGCCGTTTTGAGAAAAGAAAATGAGAAAGGTTTTGTTCTCTCTATGGCACTGAGGTCAAGTGGCGAGAACCGTTTGAGAAGAGCCCAAAGAAAATGTTGAGATTTAATGTTTCCAAATCGCTTTGTCAAAACTAGGTTAATAACTGCAATTTCTGCAAAATATCCTAAGCTCGCCTTGTACTAAACCACATTTGCATAATTCCGGACTTGCGAGTACAATTTGTACTCACCCTCCTTTTCTCCCCTCTCTTTTTAAAACTTCAACAGCTGGTCCATCCGAGTATGGCCCGCCTTCCGAGGAGGAGGACCCGGACTACGTCGAGGAGGCGTATTCCGATGAAGAGTATGAAGACTAGGGTTACGCGTTCCTACAGCCCTCTTGCCTGTGGGATGAATAAGTTTCTAGATGTTGTATTAGGCCTGTATCGTTGTGTACTCTGATTTGCTACCTGCGAGCCGTTGTATGTGTTGTTTGTACTGAACTATGTTTCCGCTTGTAATAATAAAATCGTTGGCACTGTTCCATTTCTGTATATCTGTGTGTACTAGCCATGATCCTTAGGACTAGTACGAGTTTACGTAGGTGGAATCCGATATTCGTAATAACTTCGTATAGCATACATTATACGAAGTTATACGATCATGAAATGTTTCTTATGTGTGTTGTAGACACCCATCCATGGAGCGACATCTACATCAGACACATACACATCCCTTGGCATTGATCATCATATCATCATAATACCAAGAACATAGGACTAGGGTATTACCTCCACCGCGAGGGCCTGAACCTATATAATCCCTTGTCCCGTGTTACCATTGACTTTGGATCCAGCGCATAACCCCATATATAATCATTGCCAACGACACCCCCCGGTTTAATAAATGTCGACAGCGACCGGCCACACCTCGCTCCATACACAGTGCCACCAGCCGTGGTAGCTGGAGACTGGAGCCTGCCGACAGCTAGGGCTGGGGTATAAGGCACAAGGGCAGCAGGGGGTAGGGGCGTCTCAGTTGCGTGAGCAGAGGGCTACGGGCGTGAGGCGTCTACGTGACTGGCTGACTGCGTCTCTGATAGTTTGTTCTTTGCCTATTAGCAGAATGGGCCTGTTGGCTACTAGGCCAAACGAATGGGCCTATGGGCTGTTGGGCACTTGGAATGTTAGATGTTTGTAGTTCTGTATTTTGTTGTTTATTTGAGTTTTTGAGTTAAAACCGAGTAGCTTGAGATCGAATCAAGATCGACTTGATTAATAACCAAGCTCAAGACATAGCTCCAGACCGACTCGAATTTACTTCGAGATCGATCTGGTCCCGAAACCGAGCTCGATCTGATTTCGAACGGCTCGTCCAGCCCGAGTTTTTGGTCCACCCCTAACTATGCTAAGTCATTTAACTATTTTAAAAAAAATTATAAAACGATGTTGTGAGTAATCCCCTCCACTATTATTAAAATTTATGACTAATGCCATTTCATGAAATTCTTCTACATCATCACTAAAAACATCCACTGAATGTCAACTCATTAAATTATTTTTCACCACCCATAAAATCAAAAGAGGTCATAAATATCAATATATTTTTGTCGATTTAAATAAAACCAGTGTAAATAATCTTAGCTATGCCCGTGTGTTGCAACAGAGCTATATAAAATGAAATAATATACACAAATTGGAACATTATACAAAATTGTAAAGGGTGGTTACACGGTAAGGCATGACAACTTAATCTAGCAGTCGTGCTAAAAATCTCAAAATAGGATAAAGGAACACATAAATTAAGGTGACATAAAAATGTAAAGGTTTATAAAGTTTGTTGAATGATGACATCAGGCTAATGGTGCAATAAAAGTAGCATCTAAAAATAGATAATCTTATGAGTGTATGAACCATGATGAGTTATGTTCATATGTATAAGTGCTGCAAAGCCAACATCCAAATTGGCAAATTCATATACAAAGTCATTAATTCATACATGTTCAATTATAATTGCATTGCATATAACTATATAAGTTAACACTCCTCTCATATTTCCAATCCAGCCAAAGCTTCACGAGCGAATGGCAGATCGAGTAGATTCTTTCCACGCTATTGTTGACGTCAAATAAACACCAATTCTATACGTCAACATATTTCGGAATTCCGGCATTTCGAGGGAAAATCAAGATTTATACTAACATTTTATTTATTCTAATAAAATTCCATAAGTTTTGGTGAGTTTTGGATCTACAGGTCCAAAATGGGACAAACCAGAGCCAGACCGGGCAAAATGCCAGGCCGGCCGACCAGGCCACGTCACCGATCCAGCTCTGTTTTCTCCCCAGTGGCATAAAAACATAAAATGAGGACATCTAGACCATCCACTACCATCGGTTTGATCGAATGGACACGGTTGCTTCACAAATCAGTATAGGATTCCCTTGGATTCCTTTCTTGCGCAAGTCCATTTGATCCACCGGCTTAAGGGGTTAATCTACACCATCAAGGGAGAATCATAGAAGAAATCCACGGCCGGGAAGTGAAGAAGGTGGGTCGGCCGACCCACTAGGCCGGCCGACCCACTCTTGACCCCCCTCGGATTCCCCTTTGGAGGAGGGTTGCTTGACATGTGTCCCTACACGTGGAGCACCCCGGTTGGCTTCGGAGCACTATAAATAGACCCCCTCTCCTCACTTGTAACAAAACACACAACACTTTCACATTTTCATTCCACTTATTAGAGTAGCTCTTAGTTAGTAGAAGTTGGGAGTTAGAGTCAAGTCGAGCTGACGCTCGGAGTTTTGGAAGTGTCTTCGGGAATTCGGGTAATAGCTCTTGTACCCTTTCCTAATTGTTTCAATTAGTGAGATTACTTCATTCATTGCTTATGTGTTGAACTTTACTTGACCTGAGTATATCTGCATAAATGAGTTGTGTAGATTTGCTTTACCGGTAGCTTGTATTCGTCTGGAATCAGTTTGGGTTCTCACTCATATACTGTTAGAGCCAGGAATTGAACCTAGATCAACTTCTTTTTGGTACTGAGGAAGATTGATTAGAAATAGTAGCAGACGTGGTGTCTGAGACTAGGACTAACTCGGTTTATACCCGGGCCCATGTATATGTGGTAGGTGGTAGGTGGTGACAGCCCTATCCATCCGTAGATACTAAGTATCTCGTGCGTAACCCACAGCGTCCGGCTTTCGACTAAGTTTGGGTGCACGGTTCGTTGCTACTACTCCACCGCCTTGGTTTGTGCGTAGTCAGCAATACCGTCGTCCTCAAGGTGTGCCTCCATTTCCCCGTGGAGGTAGATGTCCACAGTGTGATTTCCCTTGCCCCCAGGTGGCTTGAAAGTGCACCTAGAGGTCCACCGGTTCATCCTACTCACCTAGTGATGTTTGAGTTGAGTCTGTTGGTATTACTTCTTTGTGATCATATGTTCTTTGCTAGTCCCTGTTAGAATTTGTATTTCTTGTTTTTGTGCCATAACAAGTCCATATTTTGCTCATATCGGTTTCTCACTAGTTTTACTATGGAGTCATGAGCTTTGTTTTAGCATGTGCTTTTTTGTTACATTCTATCCTTGCTTTTGTTTACTTCTCATATGAATTGTTGCCATGTTTATGGGCTTATGCTTATTCATCATGTCTACTATCTTATCATGAGTAGTATCCATGGTTGCTTGTCATTAATCATTTCCTGCATCCATGATTAGCTCTAGACTTTTGTTGTCAGACATTGTGCTTCATACGAGTACATTTCTTGATATTAGGGATATATGATTTAGTTACTACTTTGTGATTTATTATTGCACATGATTATCATTATTTGCCAGTCATATTTAGTTTATATCAGTTTAGTCGAGAGCCTGTATGGCTGTATCATTCTTTTATGGCATGTATACATCTTCATGTATATTGTGTTGTCATGCGTATCTTGTCTATATGTTTGTGATCACCATTTATATCTTTATGACTTTCTTACCATGACTTTTGATTGTCTGGTTTTCACCGCATGTGATTGTTTCCCCTGAGACCATATATATGGAGATTGGTATTACGTTTTGGCTTGTCATATGCATGACTACCATTAGCTGTCATCATTACATCTTTCTTTTATCATATATCTTCTATTATCTATCTAGCATAAGTATGTGAATTTTTGTTGGCATATCCTCATTGGTATACTCATTGTCATTTTTAGGGTAGTACTTTGATCCATGTCTTTTTTTAATATCCTTTTATCCCTGCTAACATGTTATGGCCATGATTTTGTCTGTCATGCACCCCGCTTGGTTTTTTATGAATTTACTTTCATTGTCATCAAAAGATATTTGGATCATATTGCCTTTTTCTAGTGTGATTGTTGTACATGATCTTATAATTGTCATTATTTTCATACTCATGCTCTAGATGTTCTGTAGCTACACCATGTTTACTTTGTTGTCTATTTTGTGCTGAGAAACTGGACTTGCATGCCTTGAGTCACTAACCCTAGTTTCAAAGCATAGATACATTTGATTTGTGGGTTTAGGCTTTTGTGGCAAGGAGGATACCATGTATTGACATTACCTTTTGGGTCATCTTCCTTAGGTTTTTTATCCAACATGTGACATCTACCGCTTCTTCGACTACATCTTAGTGTCGAGCGATGCTACGTGATGGTTTGCTTGTCTGCGTCAGTTGCATGAGCTTGAGGTTAGGCCGTGATGAAGAAGCCAAAGACGGGTGAGACCCAAAGGTGGTGGACTTCGAGGCTAGGCCTTGGTGAGGCGAGGAGCCAAAAACAGGTGATGCTAAGAAGCATTGGACTTCAGGGCTAGGCCGTGGTGATGCATGTGCTGAAGACGGGTGAGGCCAAAAGGTGGTTGCGACCAAATGAACAACGAACCGAATTGGAGTTTGTAAACAAGGTTTATTTACCATGCTTACTTTTAGTCTAATTTGTGTATCATTAGGGGTGTGACTCAAGGGTTAGTTGTTTTGGTGCTTTGGATTACTTCTTGCACTCAGTCACCCTTAGGCTTCTTTTGAGTCTCTTAGGAAGAGTTGGTTCTTATATAGGTAGTTCTAGCTTTCTTTCTCACTAGATTAGGGATCCAGTGTAGTTGGCTTGCTTCTCACCTTGAGTAATCTGTGTCGTAAGAGACCACGTGGAGTTTGAGCCTATCTACCTTCTGTTGAGGCTTCTAGCCATTTCTTGTGAGAAGAGAGTTTAGGGTGTGTCTTTAGGAAATTTGAGTGTATCTTGTAGCATCTCCTTTTAGCAGCTTGTGTTCGAGGGAAGCTTGTCTAGCTCAAGAAAAGTTTGAATGTGTAAGCCTTTTGATCTTCTCTTGAGTGGAGCTTGCCACTGTGTAATATGTATAATTTTTTTTGTAATTTACGTTTCTGTAAATTAAATTCAGCATTGGTTGCATATGGGAATACATTCGGGGTTGGTTTTGGTCCAGCTGGCTAGAGTGAAGTTGCATAGCACTTAAAACTTTCCGATCGCACTTGTTGACCTCTCTTCTTGTGCTATATGTTGCTATTATGCTAATGCACAGCTTTGTCTCCTCTGGTTAGATCGATCTCCTCATAGTTTTTTAAGTCTTATAGAGTGTTGGGGCCCCTAGGTAGATTGTCCATGTTGAGTCTCTAGCATCCGAGGTGCAGGTCTGCCTTTCCTATGTAGGTCGTGAGGTAAGTTAAGAGGTGTCTGAGTTGTGAGTATGTTACTGTCGATGTATGATTAACCGGGGGTCGGCAATGATTTATATGGGGTTATGCACTGGATCCAAACTCGATGGTAACACAAGAAAAGGGATTATATAGGTTCAAGCCCTCGCGGTGGAGGTAATACCCTATTTTTGTGTTCTGGGATTATGATCTCATGTATTGCAATGTATGCTGAGATGTGGATGTCTCTCTCTATGGATGGGTGTGTCCCAAACCAGGGTCCCCTGCCCGCCATATATAATGGGGGCAGGGTTACAAGGTAGGGTCCTGGTCGGTTACGAGGTAGAATTCCTATTTCTATCCTTCCCTACTGGATACGTAGTTATCAGGTATTACAATCATATCTTCCTTATTGGGATAGACTTCTATCTTTATCTTATACTTGCCGCACAAGGTTGGCTAGCAGGCCGGGTGGCACCCCATGTGTATGTAGCCGGCTTGGCCCACCCCTTGTTGGGTAGTCCTTGCAGCCCGCCATGGAGATACCCGGGGTTCATGTATTCCACAGTAGCCCCCGAGTCCTTTACAATCGAGTTGCTGCCTTTCTGGTCGCGCTACAACCGAGTCAAGCTTCACGCTGAGTGCTTCTATTTCTTGACATCGCTTCCCGACTGGTTTCTTCTTCACGTCGAGCGTTCCGTTGTATGTAAGGAGACCGTGAAGGGCTCAATAAAACTTCTTGTTGAAATTTTCGAGTGGAACCCAGCCCCATTTATTGGAACACTGACATTCGGCGCATCATGGGGCGTACCCTTGTCTGATGGAGTTTGGCCTAGTAGTACCTATACCCAACTGTCATGGTCTACAACTGGTAGCTCTCTTTAGAGCATACTCTCAAAACCTTTAATCCAGGATCAACTCGTGGTATCTGGCTTCGACTTGTGCGATAACCAACAGTCGGCCCAATCATGGGGCATACCATAAGAAGAATATGGTTTTCAAATTAGTTTGGCAGGTACCCAAGTCCCGTTTGACGCGGTGAATGGCAGTTCGTCCATCATGGGGTGTAGCATGTCCCAAGCTAGGTTTTTAGCCGAGTAATACATGTGCTCGTCTGTCGTGGTGTACAGCTGGAGGCCCTTATAGAGCGTACCAAGGGCATAAGCTTGTAGCTAAGCCGTAGTTGGTGCTTGTGGCACAAGGTGGCTCATGGCAGGGATAAACCCGATAACTAGGTTGGTATAAATAATAAAGATATTTTTTTGAATTGGATTTTTTTTTGAATTATCTTCTACCGCTGCGTTCCCCGGCAACGGCGCCAGAAAACTTGTTGGCGATTCTTACGCTCTTAGAAATTAATCCGCAAGCGGACGGATATCGCTTGTAGTTTTCACCTAGGAGTATTCCAAGGTATCGAATCCACAGGGAACGAGGGAGAAAGATAATTCTAATATCTATATTATTGAGATACCAACCAGCTAGCTAAGGGGTAAATATGATACGATAAATAGACCGGAGACACACACACACACACACACTAAGTAGAGTGCTACAATAATTAGGCAGACAGTTGGGAGGACAACGAGACGAGTTTAATAAGTTCGTAAATGCTGTGTGATTCAGTTTATTGAGAGAGCTTGGGCAATAACGATCAGTGGTTCACTTAATATTCGTCGTCGGAGCTCGGACACTCACTACCACCCGCTATCCTGAATTGGAATCCCGAATGGTTATGATCATTCCGATAGGGCTCTACTGATCCAAAGCCGGACGCTGTGGGTTACGCACGAGATAAGTAATATCTACGGATGGATAGGGCTGTCACCACCTACCACCTACCACATATACGTGGGCCCGGGTGTAAACCGAGTTAGTCCTAGTCTCAGACACCACGTCTGCTACTATTTCTAATCAACCTTCCTCGGATCCTAGGAAGATGATCTAGGTTCAATACTTAGCTCTCTAAGTATACGAGTGAGAACCTAAACTGATTCCAGACGAATACAAGCTACCGGTAAGGCTAATCCACACAACTCATATATGTAGATATGCTCAATCTCAAATAAAGCTCAACACTTTATAAAATGAATGAAGTAGTCTTACTGAATACTTTTGGTAAACAGGAAAGGATACAAGAGCGTTACCCAAATTTCCGAAGACACTTCCGAAACTCCGAGGCTTCAGCTCGACTCGACTCTAACTCCCAACTAATCTACTCTAACTAAAGAGCAACTCTAAGTGAAGTGGATGAAGTGAAGTATGGTGTGGTGGTGTGGAAGTGAGGTGAGGGGGTCCTTTTATAGTGTTCCCGAGCCAATGGGAGGGTGCCACGGCATGGGACACTGGTCATCTTGCCACCCTCCGAAGGAAAATCCAAGGCGGCATCCGAGGTGGGTCGGCCGGCCCACCTTTTTCATCATCTGGCCCTCCAATTCGGTGTAGATGCTCCATAGACAGTCTAGATTACTTCCCCAAGTCGGTTTTGTTAGTTGATGCCGGCAAGTTAAGAATCCAATGGAATCCTATGCATTCTTGTGAAGCAATCCCTGTTTCTGGATCAAACCGATTTGCGTGGATGGTTGGGATGGCCTCTAGTTGTGTTGCCTGGCGTGTGGGAAAGAAACGGAGGCAAATTGGCCAAAAGAAGGGACCGGCCGACCTGGCTTGTGTCGGCCGGCCCAGGGTTTGGGTCCGGTCTGGTCCGTTGTCTTCCGGAGCTCCTTTCTCCCACATCCGAGCTCCAAATATAGCAAATAATATATGCATTTCGATCGTCTCGACGAGCTCTTCATCATGGTGTAGTCCATTTTATCATTTGATGACTTTTCAAAATAGGATTAATTTCACTGTTGCCATTATTAAACAACCCGAAAGCAGAAATGCCATTTCTCGATCGCCTCAAACAGCAATGCCATTTTAACAGGTTCCCCCTCCCAAACGTGCCATTACGAGGCATTACAAGGCAATACATGTCACAAATACACTAGAAATACGGTATGACATGTGGGTCCCACCTGTCAGCCCCTCAATCACCTTCTTCCTCAATCCTCGTCGTCCCCCTCCTCTCTCTCTCTCTCTCTCTCTCTCTCTCTCTCTCTCTCTCTGGGGTTCGGCCGGACCACGCCAGCAGCGAGCCAGCTGCGGTGAGCGGCGTCGTGGGACCGCGGCAGTGCGGGGAACGTGATGGCAGCAGCGGCAGGGGCGCGGCACCGAGCTGCGGCGGCGCGGCGGCCCGCAACAGGCGCGGCGGCGGAGCAACGGCGCTCGGCTCGCCGGCGGTGCGGCGGCGACGGCGAACGGGTGGAGGGGTGTCGCGGGGTAGGGGAGGTGCTAGGGGAAGGAGGAGAGGGCTCCACATCCTTACCCTCGCGACGAATCGGAGATGGCGGCATGGCCGGAGAACTGCGTCGACGGTGGGTTGGTTTCCGACGAATTTGGCACGGAAAGTTGGGGGAAAACCGAGTGGAGGAGGAGGTAAAGCTCGGAGACAAGCTCCCAGGGTTCGAGCTCCACGGAAATGGCGGCATGAGCTTCGTCTTCTTCGACTCCGACGACGCGGAGTGGTGGTGCGGTGAGCTCCGCCGCCACGCGAGCTCCTCTGCCGCGTGCCTCGCCCCGCCGTCGCACCTCCTCCGCTGCCGCACCTCCGCCGCGTGCATTGCCCCGCCGCCGCCGCGCAAGCTCCTCCGCTGCCGGGAGAGAGAGAGAGGAGGCCCGTACACTAGAGAGAGGGAGGAGGAGATGAAGGAAGAAGAAGGGAGGCCACCGCCCGAGCCGCCGGAGCTCGCCGCCGGGGAGGTCGCGCCGCAGCCACCGGAGGGAGCTCGCTGCCCTAGGCCGCTAGAGAGAGAGAGAGAGAGAGAGAGAGAGAGAGAGAGAGAGGAGGAGGAGGAAGGAAGGGGGAGGAAGAAGAAAGGGGTAGAGTATGACATGTGGGACCCACATGTCATACCGTATTTCTAGTGTATTTGAGACATGTATTGCCTTGTAATGCCTCGTAATGGCACTTTGGGATGGGGGACCTGTTAAAATGGCATTACTGTTTGAGGCGATCGAAAATTGGCATTTCTGCTTTCGAGCTGTTTAATAATGGCAACAGTGAAATTAACCCTTCAAAATATGTTTATTTTAAACTTCATCTTTCGCCCGATTTGCATACGGCCGATAAATCATCTTTTCCTGTGCATGCCTGCAAAACATGAGACTACACCAAAACTCGTGGAACTCATTAATGTTAGCCTCAATGTAGTTTGAATTCCTTTATTCTGTAGATATGTTGACGGCCAAAAGCATACAAAATTTTACAAATAAGGACCGTCAACAGCGGTATAATAGCCTTCAGCACTTGTGATGACAATGCTAGGCATAGGATTCCCATCGGACGCGAGCCGGAGCCCCCTGTAACATGTAAAGAAGGACTTAGGCAGTATCTGAATGAAAAGACAACCACTCTGATGCAAGGTCCGACTGCTTTATGTAGATAATTTTTATTCTTTTGCTCCTTTTCCTTTTTTATCTTTAATTCCTCTCAAGTAATCTTCCTTTTATTATGCACTCTACCCGACTAGTATAGCCCCCGGGCGTCAGGAATTGACTCATGGCTCAATTCCCAAGCATGCGTATCGAGTGATTAGAGTTCGTTGTTTGTGGGTCAAAGATTCACTTCTCAGATTAGTACTCATATTCCTTTGCAATCCTAAAGAGAAAGTAACCAAAGTGCACGCAAGTGCACCTATTAGGTGTAACCCCCCGACTTACTGATTAGTTGAAAACCAAATAAGTAGCAAGTCAAGAAACAACTCAAATTTATATGAAAAGATCATTATGATGAAAACTTAGCTTATAAGCTCCTAGCGCAGTAGTAGTCCGGACCATAGATTTGAGTGTAGGCGTAGGCGTGCCGTCGAGCCGTAGACTTGGGCAATCGGGGCGCCGGCGGAGGTGTCTCACCGAGTCGTAGACTTGGACGCTCGGGGCGCCGGCGGAGGCGTGTGGTCGATTCGTAGACTTGGGTGCTCGGGGCGCCGGCGTAGGCGTGTCGCAGAGCGGTACACTTTGGTGCTCGTGGAGCACGCGTAGACTTGTCGCCGAGCCGTAGACTTCGGCGCTCGTGGCGCCGGCATAGGCAGCGTATGCGTGTCACCGAGCTGTAAGAGTTGGTCACTCAAGGCGTCGGCATAGGCGTGTCGCCAAGCTGTAGACTTGGACGCTCGGGCACCGATGTAGACGTATCGCTGATGAACAGATCTCTATGGCCTAGAGGGGGGTGAATAAGCATTTTTTAGTTCTTTTCAATTATTATTGATTAAGCAACAAGATTAAGAGTGACCCAATCCTAGGTTCTAGTGCCCTATCAAGCGGAAGCAATTTATAACAAGACGCACTAGTAACCTAATTCATCCATTCAAAGCAACCAAGCAATCAATAGCAATTCATGCGAAAAGTATATGCAAAAGTAAACGAGGTGAAGGAGAAGTGACACGATATTTGTTTCACCGAAGTTCGGAGTCGCAACTCCTACTCTCCGTTGAGGCTAGCCCTTGAGCACAAGGACCGGCTCCCTCTCGAGCCACACACCTCACTCCCGGTAGTCGTTCCGCCACTCTGACGAGGTGGACTCCATCACCTATACACCGACTCGAGAGTAGCCACACGCTAAGGCCTACTCCCAAGCCCACTCCTCCGAGAAGAACACCGTCTTCAAGAGTAATAAGCCCGAAATGCCTCTATCATGCAAAATCGAAGGACTTTCATAAAACTCGGTTTGGGGGAAGGTAGGTGGTTGGTGAAGTAATGGAGGAAAGGTTCAAGAACACCCCTAGGATTAGTAAATATTGGCACTAGGGGGAATGGAGCAGCAAACCTCATAAATGGCTGCCTACCAAACTCAATTTATACCCTCGGAGAGAAACTAGTCGTTACAGCTCAGGAAAACCCCCAAAACTAGCCATTACAGTACCCGTCGGACCCAGTCCGATGATTACCGGACCCGGTCCGATGGCTGTAACCAGGTCTCAAAACAACTGGAACATGTACAGTCGGACCGGGTCCGACGGTGGTCGGACCCGGTCCGATGGAGGTGAAAGTGCAGAGAGAGTGAGTGCCGTCGGACCCAATCCAACGTTGATCGGACCTAGTCCGATGATCGCTGAGAATGCAGGGTTAAAGGAATTTTGATCTCACTTTCACTTTTAGGTATTTATCAGATGCTTGTGGACTAAGAGAAGGCTAGAGATTCATGTGAAGTAAATACTCAGCATGTTCGAACCAATTAGACCCCTCTTGAAGCATGGGCAACAAAAGTAAAAACCTATCTACTTCTAAACCTACACATGACCTCTTCACTCGCCCGGTCATGCTTAGAACATCTTGGCGCAGTTCAAAGGATTGCCAATGGCTCGCTAGGATTCCATGAAAGGACCAAGAACTCCCTAACACTAATCCTTGCGCAAATATCCATGTAATCAATACCACTAAAATGATTAGGGCTCAACGATGCTCACAGTTGAGCCGTAGACTTAGGCGCTCGTGGCGCCGGTGTAGGCGTGTCGCCGAGCCGTAGGACTTGGGCGCTCGGGGTGCCGGCATATGCGTGTGGCCAAGCCGTACACTTGATCACTCGGGGCGTCAGCGTTGGCGTGTGACCGAGCCATAAACATGGGCACTCACGGGGTCGAACAGCGCGGGCTTGTCGAGGTCTCGACCGTGATCGATGAAGTTGCGGCTGTGATCGGAAACGATCTCTACGTGGTTGGTGTAGCTCAGCGAAGGTCGGTGAAAGTCCTCGCTAGTTCTCAACGTCTCACAACGTGTGGTACGACAAATCCTCACGCCATGGCTGGCATCCACGAGCTTTACGAGCTCGCCAACATTCGCGACCTCCCCGCGCAGTCTGTCTTCAAATGGACGCCATGGACACATCCAAACTCGGATTTAGGTGTTTATAGATTCGTTGGAAAGATAACGAGATAAGATTTTCAACGTTAATATTCGTCGTCGGAGCTCGGACACTCACTACCACCCGCTATCCTAAATTGGAATCCCGAATGGTTATGATCGTTCCGATTTGGCTCTAATGATCCAAAGCCGGACGCTGTGGGTTACGCATGAGATACTTAGTATCTACGGATGGATAGGGCTGTCACCACCTACCACCTACCACATATACGTGGGTCCGGGTGTAAACCGAGTTAGTCCTAGTCTCAGACACCGCGTTTGCTACTATTTCTAATCAACCTTCCTCGGATCCTAGGAAGATGATCTAGGTTCAATACTTAGCTCTCTAAGTATACGAGTGAGAACCTAAACTGATTCCAGACATAATACAAGCTACCGGAAAGGCTAATCCACACAACTCATATAGCAGATATGCTCAATCTCAAATAAAGCTCAACACAATATAAAATGAATGAAGTAGTCTTACTGAATACTTTTGGTAAACAGGAAAGGATACAAGAGTGTTACCCAAATTTCCGAAGACACTTCCGGAACTACGAGGCTTCAGCTCGACTCGACTCTAACTCCCAACTAATCTACTCTAACTAAAGAGCAACTCTAAATGAAGTGGATGAAGTGAAGTGTGGTGTAGTGAAAGTGAGGTGAGGGGTCCTTTTATAGTGTTCCCGAGCCAATGGGGGAGTGCCACGACATGGGACAAGTGTCACACAACCCCCCTCCAAAGGAGAATTCAAGGCGGCCTCCGAGGTGGGTCGACCGGCCTAGGGTGGGTCTGCCGGCCCACCCTTTTCATCATCTGGCCACCAATTTTGCATGGGATGCTTCATCAATGGTGTAGATCATCTCTGCAAGTCGGTTTGGCAGTTGGAGACCGGTAGCATTGGGTTCCTTTAGAATCATATGCATTCTTGTGAAGCAATCCTTGTTTCTAGATCAAACCGACTTGCGTGGATGGTTGGGATGGCCTCTAGGTGTGTTGCTTGGCGTGTGGGGAAGAAACGGAGGCAAATTGGCCAAAAGAAGGGGCCGGCCGACCTGGCTTGGGTCGGTCGACTGGTCTGGTCCGATCAAGCTCGTCATCTTCCGGAGCTCATTTCTTCCTCATCCGAGCTCTAAATATAGCAAATAATATATGCATTTCGATTGTCTCGACGAGCTCTTCATAATGGTGCTGTCCATTTTGTTATTTGATGACTTTTCAAGATATGTTTATTTTAAACTCCATCTTTCGTCCGATTTGCATACGGCCGATAAATCGTCTTTTCTTGTGCATGCCTGCAAAACATGAGACTACACCAAAACTTGTGGAACTCATTAATGTTAGCCTCAATGTAGTTTGAATTCCTTTATTTTGTAGATATGTTGACGGTCAAAAGTATATAAAGTTTTACAAATAAGGACCGTCGACAATCCTCGTCCGAATCTTTTAAGACGATTCCCTTGCCTTTCTTGGCTGGAGGAGCATCAGCCGAGTCCTCTATAGGACGTTTGAGTGGTGCCTCCTTGTGGCTGGGGGCTTCGGGGGCCGGGTGTGTGGAGAAGAATGTGGCACGTCCCTAGACAAGGGTCAAGCTAGGTCAATTATGATGGGATTTCTTAATAATAGCCAAAGTTGAGGGGAATCTTTAGCTTACCGCTGGAGGAGGGTTCGACAATCGGTATTGGCCTGGGCAGTTTTCATTTTCTATAATTGAGCCCGGAGAAAAAAGCCCAGCCACTTGATTGATCAGAGATTTCTGGGAGATTTGTTCTTCACTCTCCCGAGTGGTGTCTTTGGGTCCCGAATATTCAAATCCGAGACAAACCCTTTCTGTAATGGGCTGGACACGGCGGAAGCTGTCGTTTATGACTACACCAATGTCGGTTAGCTCCATGGTCTTCAGTTTCCAAAGAAGGTGAAGTAGTACCTGAACTTGGCTCTCTTCGCTCTCGGCGAGGGGGAGGACCAGGCGGTGCGGATTGTGGGACATTCTCCTGAGAATGACGGAACGACTGGGGGGAGATTGGCGAAATAAAACCACTCGAAATGCCAGCCCTTATTTGAAGTCATCATGGGAAGATCAAAATAGAACTTCTTGGCTCCTTCCCGCAGCTGAAAGCCAGCGCCGCCTTTGGCCCTGAGGGAAGTTTTGTTTGGAAAAGGCTTGAGAAGAAAAAAGGATCTAAAAAGATCGAAATGAGGCGCGATCTCGAGATACGCCTCACAGACATGGATAAAGACTGCAATTTGAAAGATTGAATTGGGGTTGAGATGAGTCAATTCTATCCTATAGAAGTGCAATAACCCCCTAAAGAAGGAAGAGCAAGGAAGGCCGAATCCGCGAAGAAAGAAGGACTTGAAGACCACTACCTTGTCAGACCAAGGGGTGAGGGAGGACTCACCGGTGGCGGCGCGCCATGAGATCAACTCCTCCGAGGGGAGCACGCCGGCAGATACGAGCCTTTACAGCACTCTTGGCCGCTTTCGGGGTAGCAGGAGATGGAGGAGCCAGTGCTAGATCGGCGGCGATGGCGGCGGAGAACGCGAAGAAGGTAAACCCTAGCGGTGGAGTTCGCTGGAGCGGACGAAACTGTTGGCGTGAGAAATGGGTGGGGTGAAGCGATTCGTTTCCCTGTCCCCGAATATAAAGGGCCACGTTGCGCATTTCGGGTTGGGCTTTATTTGACGCTGGAGTGCAGCCTTTCTGAGGAGGCTTAGCTAACCAGTCGAATTGCCGAGTGATATTCCTCGAAAGGTCCACCGAGACGTTGGATACTAGTTTGGGAAACGCGTGGTTCTAACTACTTGGATGAAGATGACATTCGTCGGAGATTCGATGATAAGCAATCGGCTGAGAAGATCAAGGCGAGGAATTTCATAATTTCTCCAAAAGGTTTTTTCATTACGACTTTTAGGCTGGATTACAGACACTCGATGGTGCAACACAGTGAGCTAGGGCTCATTGCTGGCTCGCAGAGAAGCAAAAAGAAGAAGAAGAAGAAGAAGAAGAAGAAGAAGACCATTTCTCCTTGCGAGAAGGATGAGGCGCTTGTTGAAGGCACCTCTAGAACCATCCATCTGCCAGCAGAGCAGTGACTAGTGCGTCCCTAAGTTGGATACGCACTTGGTACAGCTATGGGAATCCGCGAATCAGAACCCTAATGGATTCTTCAGTGCGGATCTCTATAGTGGCTTCGTGGAACTGCCTCCAAAGAGCATCCAAGGCAGCCTGGGCGACGGCGTCTTCGGCGGTGGCCGCGATCCACTCATCCATTGGCTCTCCTTAACCTTCCATTGTGTTGCGGAAAAGGAGGGGAGAAGATTGAAGAGGAAAAGGGGAGAAAAAACTTGAAGACTGGATGAGGCGTAATGCGCTGCATCTAGGCCTTTTTTATACACGAAAAAGCTCAAGAGATGTGCCTCGCTATCCGTTCTGAACACAGTAAAACCATCATGGTGATGGGACGGGAGTGGGTGCGGTTGTGTTTCTCGGCGAAGGCGCGTGACGCTTCAGCTGAGTGAGAAGGGCGCGAAAACTTTTCGCCTTCCCTAAAATGGGCTTGGGCCCAATAACAAAAGGGCAACCCCCTTAACAGGCTTTCTTAACAACACGCCACCAACGGTGGTGACATGTTAACATCGAGCCTAATTTGGCCTCGGTACACCCTTGAGGGCATATGACCGGAAGCGCCACATTGAAAAATATTTCACAACATACCCCATGTTGGGTTTCTAGCCGACTTTGCATGTTCAAGGTTGGGTGTTGGTGAAATTTGGGTACTGTTTCGAAGGTATGCCTTTCTAAAAGGTCGCTGGTTGTGCACCGCTACCCGGATGCAAATACCTCTCGGCTAAACTGTATCCAATCGCAACGCCCTTAAGTGGGACGACAGCTGATCCCTTCTCCGATCAGGATAGGTACCACTCGGCTCAAAGACATGCCCCATGCTGGGTCGAGTGCTGGTTCTTCCAAGTCAAGGCCAAACGTCTGATGCTTTACATCCTTTAAACACATAATTCATAGCATGCCGCAAGACGGAAGCTGTGATTGTGTGACTCCTAGCACACTCCATGATGAGCCGATTGCTGCATTCGCAATGCGAGAGTGGGTGCCAAGTAGCTGAATTCGTCCGTTGAAGTGATATGCCAAATAGGCCAAAAAGCTGGAATTTGGGTATTGTCGAGTCAGGCGTTGCTTTCAACATAAAGGACTTGATATTTTTTGAGTTCTTTACAATCTTTTTTCGGATTACAGGAGACATTGACGAGACCAGTCGGCCAGACACCTAACTCGATAGTAAAGCACTCGGGGGCTACTGTGGACTACATGGATCTCGGGTATCATCTAGAAGGCCCACGAGGAGGTAGATGGGGGGCGACTCAATCCGGCTGGATCGGGATAGAGACCACTCGGGTTACGCATAACTTGATCACCAAGGATGTTCTTAAGGATGGAGTCGAGCTCCATGTAAGTAGGAGATTCATACTTGCATATCATGTACCGGTATAACTGAATTTAGTACCATGTATTGAATAGAACCATGTAACCTCAACCCCCTGCACTATATAAAGGGAGAGGTAGGGGGCATAGAATCATCTAATAGCTACATCAGCATAGACATCTCCATCATCTGCGAATTCACGCATAAACATAATCCCAGAGCACAGGACTAGGGTATTACCTCCGAATTGAGGGCCCGAACCTGTATAAATCCCTGTCTTGTGTTACCATCTGTTTTTGTTGTGGATAACCCCGTAACAAATTCATTGCGGACGGTGACCCCTAGTTTACCACCAGTCATATATCACATGTCATGCATGTGTTGATCTTCTAATTACATGGAGATAGATTATATCCCCAGGAACTTCCTTGGAGCTCAAGGCACGGGTAACCCGAGTGGTCTCTATTTTTGTTCGGCCGACTTGGATCGCCCCCATCTGCTCCCTTATGGGCCTTCTAGAGGATACCCGGGGCCCATATATTCCACAGTCGCCCCCGAGTACTTTACAATCGAGTCAGATGTCCAGCCGACTGGTTTCACCAATATCTCCTGTAATCTGAAAAGAGATTGTAAAGGACTCAAGAAATCTTAAGCTTTGTGTTGAAGCGATGCCTAGACTAGCAATGCCAAACTCTAGCTTACTCGGCCCATTGGGCGCATCACCTCAACGGAAGAATTCATCCTGGGCACCTACTCTTGCGATACAAAAGCAGCAATCGGCCCATCATGGGGCATGCCTTAAGCCACGCCATTACAACTTCTGTCTTGCAGTATGCTGTAGTTTCAGTGTTCCAAGATGTATCGGCATCAAGCGCCTGGCCTTAGTATGTAAGAACCAGCACTCGGCCCAACATGGGCACACCATTCAGCCGAGTGGTACATGTCCCAACCAGAGAAGGGATCAGCATAGGCCCCTAAGGGCGTACCGATCGGATGCAGTTTGGCCGAGAGGTACTTGTATCCGAGAAGAGGTATACAATTGGCGACCTTAGAAAACGCATACCTCCGAAACTGTAACCAAATTTCACCAACACCCAACCTCGAGCATGCAAAGTTGGCTAGTGACCCAACATGGGGTATGCTGTGAAATATTTTAAATTTTAGCACTGCCGGTCATATGCCCTTCAGGGTGTACCGAAGCCGAATTAGGCTTGATTTTAACACATTGCCACCGTCAGCGGCGTGTTAAGAAAGCCTGTTAAGGGGATCGCCCTTTGCATATTTTGGCCCAAGCCCAATTAGGGGGAGGCAAAGCGTTTTCGCGCCCTTTTCTCACACAGCCGGAACAACACACGCTTCTGTCGGAAACCGTATTCGCGTCCACTTCCTACCATCGCCATGATGGTTTTACTGTGTTTGAAACGGATTACAAGGCATGCCCTTTGAACTCCCTCTGTGTATAAAAGAAGCTCTAGGGGCAGAGTACTACTTCACCACCAGCCTTCTACTTTTCGAGTCTTCCTCTTCTTCCCTTTTCGTCAAAAACTTCCGCCTTCTCCTTCCCTCAGAGCGATGGCGAACATCATGGAGCTGACAGAGAAGTGGGTCGCCGAGGCCAGGGCGAAAACTGAGGCAAAGGCCACCGCCAAAGCTCGCGAGGATGAGCCCTGGCGGGATTTTGCCCTGATGAGGGCGGAGGTCCACGCGGAAGAGTCCATTAGGGTTCTGATCCGCGGATTCCCGCAGCTCCACAAGGTGCGTTTCCCCCTCAAGGACGCACTGGTCGCAGCCCTCCTCGCCGACGAGTGACTCTGAAGTCCTCCCGCCGGGCGGCTTTTTCTCTTGCTCCTCCGCGAGCCAGCGACGATCCTTAGCTAGATGTGCTACGCCGCGGAGAAATGTAATTAGGCCTAAGTGCCTTTTAATGAAAAAAACCTTTGGAAATCCGAATGTCTTTCTTTTGGAACCTTGCTTTTAATCTCGAATCTGCGACATTGCCTCTTCTTATCTTGATTCTAAATCAGCAACATTGCTTCATCCGAGTAATTAGGACCGCTTGCTCCTCGACCGGGTTCCAGCACTTAAATCGAACCTCTCGGAAGGAGCCACTCGGGTAGCCGAGTGATTACGGCCTTCCCGAAAAGGCCACATCTAGCGCTAGATAAAGGCCCGGCCCAGAATGCAAAACACTGCCTGTTGCAATAAGTTAGGAACAGGAGAACGAAATTGGTTCACCTCGCTCACTTTTCGCGCCAGTCTGTTAGTCTCTTCCAGCGAACTCCGCCGCTAGGGTTCTTCTTGACGGCGTGCTCACCGCGCAACCACCGCGGATCACACCCCGGTCAGATTTTCTTATCCTGCTAGCCGATCAGCTCGAGCTCGGTTCGATTTGAGCGTCGGGAACGACAAGGAGCAACACACAAGGTTTACCCAGGTTCGGACCCCCTCGCGGGTAATAGTCCTACTCCTGCCGAGCCTTAGCTCTTTTCGTGCTGTGGTTGTATGGAATGTGATTACAGAGTGCTTCGGGATGAAAGAACCGAATCCGAACCCTCTCCTCGGTCTCTCTCCTCCCCTTTTATACAAGCCTTCGAACTGGCGGAGAGAGCCGAGGGGGTAGGCAGCACAGTACTCTCAGTACACTTGATATGACATAAGGACACGACAGGAGAGACGAAACGTGCTGCTGCCGAGCGGCGCCGCCCACGCGTGCTTCGCAAGTGGCCCCTGACCCAAGCGAACACGCCGGTGACAAGACGGGTGGGCCCCAGCTTGCGCCGCCTGACGCGGGCGGCCGGTCTGACGATGACCAACTCTCTCTCTGCCGGTCAATTCCTTCTGCGCCACAGTGACAGCTTGACAGACCCGCAGGGGTCACTGTAGCGGTAATCATCTCTGTTTTGGTTCATCCGCGCGTGATGTCGCATTGAATGCGCCTGTCCTTCGCCGCGGAGAAGAGCCTTCGCCCAGAAGACTCCCTTATGACGCTTCCTGCTGCGCGGGCCCCACCTGACAGCGTGGAACCTCGCTCGCCCTGGGGGATCGCCCACACGCTGGGGTCTGGTCGCCCGCCTGACGTGTGGGGCCCTCGCCGAGCCACTGGGGGGCTCGCCCACGCGTTCGCCTGACGCGCGGGGCCCTCGCCCAGCTCCTGAGGGGCTCGCCCACACGCTGGGGTCTGGTCGCCCGCCTGACGTGTGGGGCTGACGTGTGGGGCCCTCGCCTGGCTTTCCTTCGGATTCTTTATACCCCGGTATTTATTATACCGACACTTCTCCTCGCAACCTCCGCCGCCATCGCCTCCGATTCGCAATGGCTCCATCTTATCCTGCCGCCCCAAAGGCTATCAAGAGCGGGAAGGAGTGGATGAAGTCCATCACGACCGAACGGAGGCTGCAGAAGCTGGTTTCCCTCGGCGTACTCGCCTCCGAGGAATTTCTGTCATGGCGCCCCGCCGCCGGTAAATCCTGCCCCACCCTTGCTCCGACGAGGTAGTAGTCTTCGAATCCTTCTTCCTCCGCGGCTTCGGCCTTCCTTGCTCTCCTTTCTTCCGAGGATTACTGCATTTCTATGGGATCGAGGTTTCGCACCTAAACCCCAAGTCTATCTTCCAAATTGCCATTTTTATTAACATCTGTGAGGCCTATTTGGGGATCGCTCCACACTTTGACCTCTTCAGATTTCTTTACCTTTTCAAGCCTTTTCCCAACAAGAACTCTCCCAAGGCCACCGGTGGTGCGGGATTTCAATTGTGGGAAGGGGCCCGAAAATATTACTTCGATCTCCCCTTGAGAACCTCCAATAAGGGTTGGCACTCAGAGTGGTTCTACTGTGCCAATTCTCTTCCAGTCCTGCCTCCCTTCTCCAGAGAGTGCCCCACGGTCAGTCCCTCCTGGTCTTCTCCTCTCGCCGATGACGAGGGAGGCCAAGTATGGGAACTTCTCGTTCTTCTCTAGGGCGCGAAGACCGCCGGGCTGACTGGCATCGGCGTAGTTTGGAACTACACTCAGCGCCGTATCCAGCCCATCAAGGAGAGGGTGCATCTCGCCTTCGAATACTCGGGGTCCAAAGATTCCACTCGGGAAACTGGAGAAAGTCTTTCGCAGAAGGAAATTATCAGCCGGATGACTGAGCTCTTTGCTCCGGGCTCGAAAATAATTTACACGATTGCCTAGCTACGTATCATCTAGCGTTCCTACCACCAGCAGTAAGGAGAAGACCCTTCTCAACACAACTGTAGTTTTTTTTTTCTTTGGATGATACGGAGATTGATTGTAATCTGATTCACATGCAGGCACGCGAGGCCTTCTTTTCCATGCATCCAGTCCCGAAAGCTCCACACCACAAAGAGGTACCGCGCAAGCGTCCCGCAGGGGACTCGGCTAGTGCTCCTCCCGCCAAGAAAGGCAATGGGGTCGCTCCGCAGGACTCGGACGAAGATGACGAAGATAATGTCCCACTTCTGCGCCACCGCCGCCCAGCAACCAAGTCACCCTCAGCTCCGGCGACGCAGCCACGAAGCCCTCCATCTCCCCAATCCGCTGACCCAAAGGCCGCGTCGGGGGCAAAGAAACCTCCCCGCTCTGGTCCGAGTGGTCCGGGCGTCCGATTTGGGTTCAAATCTTTCATGTCATCGCAAAGGTATAATCACATGATATCTCCTCTTTATGACTTGCAAGGAGTTTACGTCTTGAATGATCTTCCAATCCTTTCAGGAGGCCAGTTGGTGATGATGGCGAGCCGCCAAGTACGCGCGGCAGTGAGGTGCCAGCTCCGGCGCCTCCAAACTCCGATCGCCAAACCGAGCCCCAAGTAACAGATGACTCGACTCGGCACGCCGCGCCTCGCCGAGACTCTGGTCCATCTACTTCCACTCGCCGATCGTTGCTAGCGAAGGAGAAAATCCCAACTCCGGCTTCGAGGAGCACAGTGCCAGAAATCGAGGAAATTCCTCGTCCTTCTGCTAAAGCTCACACTCCACCCCTCTGACTGAAATGGTGAAGGAGATGGAGGGCTGCGACGTCGATGATGGGCAGGAGGCCGAAGATTGGGAAGTGTTGGACAACATGGCAGCGGCTCAAGCCAAGATATACAAGGTAAAACCTTTCCATGCCCTGGATCCTCACTTTCCATAAGGGAATCCTGCTAATCCTCCTCCCATCCCCACGCAGCGCATGAAAGAGAGGTCGAGGCAGAAGTCCGTATGCATGGAGAAAGCATTGGGCGAATTAAAGACCCGCGACAAATATGACAATGCCTTGTACGCCGATAAGTCACAATATTGCGGCCGGATCGAAGAGCTCCAACGAGAGGTTACTGACTCCGATTCCGCCATGTTGAAGAGTCCAACACCATCCGAGGTATAGATCCCGAATAGTGCTAAACCTTTATAAAAGAATGCTCCTTAGATGATAATCTTTGAGACTTGCCTGTGAATGTAGCGCTGAAGGCGAGGCAGAAGGCCTTGGAGGCAGAAACCAACGCTCAGGCCGAGAAAGCGGCTAAAGAGCTGGAAGGTAACTTTCCTCCACGGGCTCTCCCTGGCTCAGCCTCACTGAGACCCGACTGATCCGCCATTCCCTATTGGTTATGCAGAGTATCGGCAGAAGACCAGGGCGCAAATCCAAGTCCTTGATGAAGAAGTAAAAAATGCCCATGAGCTTCGCCGCCGTGCACTTGTTGAAATAGTCCCAACGCTTCAACGCCTTTACCCCGAGGAAGAGCTGCCGACTGATCTTGATCTCCTCGTGGCCCGTCTTGATGATGTTCCTGAGCGGATCAACGTCTTCACGCGGGAAGCAGCAATAACATGCACCACCCAAGGCCTCGCAATTGCGAAGTCCAACTTTCCCCGCCTAGACTGCGAAGCTGTAAAGGAAGGGTTTGCCTGCACCGAAGAGAAGGCCTGTGCTTTGCTAGAGGAAGTCCGCCCAACTGCTGTCCATATAGTCGAACACTTGGACTTGTAAATGTATCTGTAATCGAAACACTTGATCGATCCTCGATACTGGTGATCTTGTTTATCTGAGTGGTAAGCTTTATCCCTTTTCATGAAACGTGCCTGCCGACTGGTCCAGCCCCCGAGTGCTGGGCTTGGCTTTTTCCCTACGCGACTGCGGAGTAGCTAAACATTGTCTTTGGCAAGTACTAGCGTCATTACTCAAGAATTTTCATAACACCCGAATTTGATCAACATATGTAAGGAGAAAACAACTTTTATTAATATGATTGGCTGCGGTTGACTCCGCACACTATATAGTGTAGCCCCCGACTTACTGCTTAACCGTTTACGGCTAAGTAGCAAGTCAGAAGAAAGGAACTAATTACACAATGCTGCTTGAATACAAGGATTAAGAGTAAAAATGACGTAGCTGCTCGATGTTCCAGGTATTGGGCACTTTAGATCCATCTTCGCGTTGTAGCCGGTAAGCCCCTGGGCGGGTCACCTCAGCGATCACATAGGGGCCTTCCCAGAGTGGGGAGAGTTTATGCTCGTGTTTCTGATTCCTTCGAAGGACCAGATCTCCCTTGGAGAACGCACTGCCCCGTACGTCGCGCTGATGGTAGTGACGCAAGCCCTGTTGGTACTTTGCTGCCTAGATCAATGCTGCTTCCCTAGCTTCCTCGAGCCGATCAAGGTCTTCGTATCTCGCTTCATCCGACTGATTATCGTCGAAACCGGCAACCCGAGGGGACCGGAACTTCAATTTAGTCGGGAGGACCGCCTCTGAGCCATAGACTAGGAAAAAGGGTGTCTGCCCTGTGGCTCGGCTTTGGGTCGTTCTAAGCCCCCAGAGCACCGAAGGCAACTCCCTAACCCAGCGTGTAGCGTACGGCTTTAGACGATCGAAGATTCTGGTTTTGAGCCCTTGTGGCACCAATCCGTTGGCACGCTCAACCTGCCCGTTGCTCCTTGGGTGGGCCACCGAGGCATAGCAGATCTTGATGCCCAGCTCCTCGCCCGAATCTTGAAATTCGCTGCTTTTGAACTGAACGCCGTTGTCGGTGATGATGCGATTGGGAACACCAAAGCGAACCACGATGTCTCTGAAGAACTCGCGCGCCTTGGCAGCCGTGATTACAGCAACCAGCTTGGCCTCAATCCACTTTGTAAACTTGTCGATGGCGATGAAGAGGTGGGTGAACCCGCCTTGCGCCCGCTTGAGGGGCCCACCATGTCGAGATTCCAGACGGCGAAGGGCCAAGAGATTGGGATTGTCTGTAGATCCTAGGCCGGCATGTGAATTTGCCAAGCAAAGAACTGACACTCGTCACATCTGCGTACTATGTCTTCCGCATCAGTGACCGCGGTTGGCCAGTAGAATCCCTGTCGATCAGCTTTTCCCACCAGAGTGCTGGCCGCCGCGTGGTGCCCGCATTCTCCCGAGTGGATCTCATTGAGTAAATCTCTGCCTTCTTGCTCTGATATGCAACGCCTTAGTACCCCGGAACTGCTTTTTCTGAAAAGCTCGTCCCCGACTACTTTGTAGCTTTTACTTCGGCGTGTAATGCACTCGGCGAGGCTTCGATCCTCAGGCAGCTCATCACGAAGAAGATAGTCTAAGGCTGCGTCCACCCGGGGTTAATCGATAGTACCTCTGCATCGGGTTCTGGCTGCTTCTCTTGATCTTCTCCTGGTGCAGAGGGTAGCTTGATAGACGGTGCACGCAATTCTTGGACGAAAACACCAGTCGGGACCTGCGCTCGAGTGGATCCCATCTGCGCTAGCTCGTCTGCTGCTTCATTGTCTCGGCGGAGCACGTGTGTCAGCTCCAGTCCGTCGAACTTGTCTTCTAACTTTCGTACCTCCTGGCAGTAAACCGCCATGCTGTCGCCAATACAAGACCACTTCTTTAGAACTTGGTTGACCACGAGTTGGGAATCCCCCGTACCATTAACCGCCTGGCACCAAGCGAGATGGCGACGCGTAGCCCATGGATGAGTGCCTCGTACTCGGCGGCATTGTTGCTGACGGGAAACAGTATCTGGAGGACGTAGCGTAGCTTCTTTCCAGTCGGCAATATGAGCAAAATCCCAGCGCCCGCGCCGCTGAGCATGAGGGAACCATCAAAGTACATTGTCCAGTATTCGAGATTCTCCTTTGCTGTTGGGGTCTGAGCCTCTGTCCAATCTGCGATGAAATCAACTAGTGCTTGAGATTTGTTGGCTAGTCGAGGCCCGAACTTTATTTCAAAAGCTCTAAGCTCAACTGCCCACTTTGCAATTCTCCCAGTGGCTTTTCGGTTATGAAGTATATCTACAAGCGGGAAAGAGGTGACCACCGAAATTTCATGCTCTTGAAAATAATGCTTGAGCTTCCGTGATGTGAGTAACACAGCATATAGAAGCTTTTGAACTTGCGGGTACCTTGTTTTGGATTCGCCCAATACCTTGCTTACGAAGTAGATCGGACGCTGTACCTTCTGGAGGGAGCTCTCCTCATCTCGTACAACCACCATGGCGCTGCTGATGACGTGGGTCGTAGCGCCGATGTAGAGTAAGAGGGGCTCCTGGGGCATGGGAGGGACCAACACCGGAGGCGTGGTGAGGAACCTCTTTAGATCTTCGAAGGCTTCCTGTGCTTCAGTTGTCCACTGAAAGTCGTCTTGTCGGCGTAAGAGCTTAAAGAAAGGCATGCCTCGCTCCCCGAGTCGGGAAACGAATCGGCTCAGTGCCACGATGCATTCAGTGAGCTTCTGCACATCCTTTTGATTGGTCGGGGGCTTCATCTTGATGATGGCGTTGACCTTCTCTGGATTGGTTTCCATCCCCCGGTTGGAGATGATGAATCCGAGTAGTTTACCAGACGGAACCCCAAAAACACACTTCTCGGGATTTAGTTTCATCTGATATACCCTTAGGCTCTCGAATGTCTCGGTCAGATCTGTTATGAGATCCCCTCTGGATTTTGTTTTTATGACGACGTCGTCGACATATGCCTCCACGTTGCGTCCGAGCTGAGTGTGAAAATACCGTTGTATAGTGCGCTGATAAGTTGCGCCAGCGTTTTTCGACCCGAATGGCATTGTGATATAGCAGAAAGCACTAAAAGGCGTAATAAACGACGTTTTGATGCAATCCTCCTCCTTCAGACTGATCTGGTGATAGCCCGAATAGGCGTCCAAAAAACTTAAGGGCTCGCACCCGGCGGTGGAATCCACCACTTGGTCGATGCGGGGAGTGCAAAAGGATCCTTGGGACATGCTTTGTTGAGATCAGTGTAGTCGACACACATCCGCCATGTCTTGTTCTTCTTCTGTACCAGGACCCGATTCGCAAGTCACTCGGGGTGATACACCTCCTTGATGAACCTAGCGGCCAACAATTTGGTGATCTCACACCGTATGGCGTCCTTCCGATCTGGTGCGAATCTTTGTAGGCGCTGCTTGACGGGCTACGCCTTTTCGTCGACGTGGAGAGAGTGCTCGATCACCTCCCTAGGAACACCAGGCATGTCCGAAGGTTTCCAAGCGAACACGTCCTGGTTGGTCCGGAGGAAAGTGACGAGCGCATCTTCCTATTTGCTATCGAGCCCTATCCCAATCACGGCAGTCTTGGCCAGATCAGACGGGTTCAATAGAATCTTCTTGGTTTCTTCCGCTGCTTGGATGGATGTTTTGGCCTGCTTCTTGGCGGGGACGTCCCCCTCCTCTTGAAGGGATGCGACCTCCAGTCGGATCTTTTCCATCTCAGCAATGAATCTAGTGCCTGCGCCATCTCACAACTTTCGCTGTCGCAGAGCAGGGACTGTTCGACGTCATCAGGGAGGGTGATTACCCCATTGGGACCTAGCATCTTTAAGATGAGGTAAGTGTAGTTGGGAACCGCCATGAATTTAGCAATCCCCGACCTTCCCAAGATGGCATGGTATGCTGTCTCGAAATCAGCCACTTCAAAACTCAGACTCTCGGTCCGATAATTATCCTTAGTTCCAAACGTGATGGGCAAAGAGATCTATCCAAGTGGTATCGTGGACATCTTGGGGATTACCCGTGGAAAGGAGACGATCCCTGTCACAGCTCGGAACGAGGAATATTCTTCTGGTCCAAGGTCTTGACGGAAAGGACATTAATCCTGCTCCCGCCGTCGACCCTCTTCAGTTTGCTTCCTCGCACGACCGGATCCAGCACCAGAGGGTACCTCCTAGGGAAGGCGATTCGATCCGGGTGGTCCGATCTGTCGAAGGTGATGGGCATCTCGGACCAGTGCAAGTACTTTGGAGTCACAGGCATGACAGCGTTGATCTCCCGAGTGGTAAGCTTTTGCTTCCGCTTGGACTCGTACGCATCAGAGCCCCCGAAGATGTAGTTGATCTCGCGCTCAGCGTCCTGAAGTCTCTATCGGGTTTCTTGCCTTGACCGCCCTTTGCCACCGGCTGCTTGGAGTTCTCCACAAACTTCTGCAGAATGAGGCAGTCTTTGGCAGAGTGCTTTCCTCTAGGACGGAAGGGACATACCGAATCCATCACTTTGTTATAGTCGTTGTCGTTAGGGGGCTTAGGTCGATTGCGCTTCATATTGGCGACCATCTCTTCCCCCTTCCACTTCTTATCCTTGGGCTTGCCTTGCTCATCGTTGGGCCTCTTCTTGGGGCCTCCATCGTTGCCACCACGATGATTCGCGATGGCTTCCTCGGCTTCGGCCTCCTGGTCCGCCATCGTGAACATGTCCTTGAGATTACGCGGGGGTCCCGGGTCATCTGCCTGATTAGCTCCTCGGATTTACATCCGACGAAGAAGGCATCTATGACCGTTTGTTCCGAAACGTCCCGGATCTCGTTCATCTTTTTGGTGAAGTGCTTGATGAACTCACGAAGAGTCTCGTTCTTGCGCCGGTGTAGCTGTCCAATCTCCCATCTCCCCGCGGGCCTTTCATAGGTCCCTTGGTAATTGACGATGAACTGCTCATGGAGGTCGTCCCAAGACTCAATAGAGTTCTCCGGGAGTCCCGTTAGCCAGGTCTGAGCGGTTGGGGTCAAGGCAACCAGCAAGTAATTTGCCATGACGTTTTGATATCCTCCTGCTGCGCTGACTGCTAAGGCATAAACCTACAGCCAGTTCCTTGGGTCTCTCTCGCCATCGAGCTTGTCGATGCCTTTGAGGTTGAAACCATCCGGCCAAACCACTCGGCGAAGATCCGGGGTAAAGGCCCGAATTCCCTCCAATGGTCGTGGCCACCTCCGCCTTGGGGATCTGCTGCAATGCTCCCGCCGCGGGTCTTGTCGACGCTCCTGACGGTGGTCGTGCCGGCTGGCGGTGCTCTCGGCCTAGTCATCAGTACGCCGGCTGTGACAGCTACGAGAGTTTCGCTCATCGTTACTGCGCTCCCGCCGCTTGGCTTCGATGTCTTGACGAAGATCATGGGCCGGCGACCGATGAGAATCACCGGCTGGGTTGGCGCGAGCCCTGTTTCGATTGCGCGTAGAACGACTGCGAGTTGAGGCGGTTGGCGCAGCCGGAGCGGGCATCGTCTCGTTTTGCTGAATGGCGGCCATCTCTACCATAGCCGTCGCTTGAGCGAGGGTTGCAGAAAACGGGCTGCCTTCTGGAAGCTACAGTGCGATTGTCTCAAGGAGGGTCTTCGAAGCGATGACATTCGCCTGGGGTGTCGTGTAGACGTCTTGGTCCCTTAGCTTCACCGCGCGAAGCTCGTTCTGGATGTCGCGGCAACGGGCGCGAAGCTGTTGTATGCGATCTCGGTCTTCCGCACGGTGTGGATCCGAGTTCGCTGTACCGGTGTCGGTTTCCTCGTACGCGACGATCAGAGAGGAAGAGTGATGATCCCCGCTCCTAGGACAAAAACTTTTCGGTAGTTACGGACCTCAGCGCTCTCATCAGACTCAGAGTCAGAAGCAGAGAGGCTGACTTGTTCGCTCTGTCCAATGGGTTGGCCAGCATTGATGACACCCACGAACATGGCTGGATCTGATCCAAGTGGATCTGTTGTGCCGCCGACTGGTTATCTCCCATCCAAATCTCCCATGAGATCCGTGAGGAGGCCGCATCGAAGCTCTAGAGTCCGGAGGGAAATTCAGCCGAAGGCATTGAATTGTTGCTGGGCGGAATATAATCCACGCCCGTGCGGCTGAGCCCGCCGAGTCCTTTTTAGTCTTCCTTGGGAAGAGGTGCGAAGGCGAACAGCGAGGGGGTCAATCTGCTGAAGGCGCTTGCTAAATTCTCCAAGCCAAAGGGCAATGGGTCACATTGATTGCGCGCGCCTTCTTGTGAAGAGGTCTCTCCAGGGGGAGAGAGGTGAAGATTGCCAACGCCGTCGCCGATGAAGTCGAGGGCACCGAAGCGAAGAGTTTGCCCCAGCTTCATGGGGACGTTCGGCGATTTCCAATATGCCATCTAGCTTGAAAGATGATCTTGACGCTGCCCCCTACCTGGCGCTCCAACTGTCGACTGGTGGTAAACTGGGGGTTACCGTCGGCAATGAATTTGTACGAGGGGACGCTATCGAGAACTAAGCTAGGTGGTAACACAAGACAAGGGTTTATACAGATTCAAGCCCTCAACGGAGGTAATACCCTACTTTCTGTGCTCTGGGATTATGATTGATCAACCTGCGGGATGCAAGATGACCAAGGCGATTACAATGTATGCTCTATCAGATGAACTCTCTCTCTATGGCCTCCATCCCCTTCCTTTATATAGTGTAGGGGGTAGAGTTACATGGTAGCACGTGATACACAGTACCTAATCTTGTTATGTCGTTACATGTCATGCATGTGTTGATCTCCTAATTACATGGAGATAGATTATATCCCCATGAACTTCCTTGGAGCTCAAGGTGCGTGTAACCCGAGTGGTCTCTATCTTTGTTTGGCCGACTTGGATCGCCTCCCATCTGCTCCCTTATGGGCCATCTAGAGGATACCCGGGGCCCATATAGTCCACACCGAGTGGTACTGCGGACGTCTCGGGGAATACCCCGTGGAAAGGAGATGATCCCTGCCGTAGCTCAGAAAGAGGAATCTTCATTTCATCTAGGGTCTTGACGAAAAGGACATTAATCCCGCTCCTGCCATCGACCTAGACCCTCTTCAACTTGTTCCCTCGAATGACCGGATCCAGCATTAATGGGTACCTCCCGGAGAAGGCTATCCAATCCAAGTGATCCGTCCGTTCAAAGGTGATGGGAACCTCTGACCAGCGCAAGTACTTGGGGGTTGCGGGTAGGAATGTGTTGATCTCTCAAGTGGTAAGCTTTTGCCTCCGCTTGGATTCATACGCATCGGAACCCCCAAATATATAGCTGATCTTGCGCTCAGCATCATCATAATCTCCATATGGCTTCTTGCCATGGCCTCCTTTGGCCGTCGACTGCATGGAGTTGTCGATGAATATCTATAGAATAGTGCAATCCTTGGCAGCGTGCTTACCGCAAGGGTGGAAGGGGCACACTGCCTCAATGACCTTGTTATAGTCGTTGTCGCTGGGGGGTTAGGTCGGTTGAGCTCCACGTTTGCGACCATCTCGTCCCCCTTGCGCTTCTTATCCTTTGGATTGCCCTGCTCATCGTTGGGCTTCTTCTTGGAGCCTCTGTCGTGGTTGCCGTGATGATTCATGATGGCCTCTTTGGCGTTGGCTTCTTTATCTGCCATCGTGAACATGGCCTTTAGAGTTCGCGGGGGTCCCAAGTCATCTACGTGATCATCTCCTTGGATTTGCATCCGACGAAGAAGGCATCGATGACGGTCTATTCCAAAACGTCTCGGATCTCATTCTTCTTCTTGGTGAAGCGCTTAATGAACTCGCAGAGAGTCTCGCTCTTCCGGCGATGTAGTTGTCCGATCTACCATCTCCCAGCGGGCCTTTCGTAGGTCCCCTGGAAATTGGCGATAAACTGCTCTTGAAGGTCGTCCCAAGACTCGATAGAGTTCTCCAGGAGTCCTGTTAGCCATGTTTGGATGGTTGGGGTCAGAGCGACTGGCAGATAGTTCACCATCACATTCTGATCCTCCTGCCATGCAGACTGCTAAAGCGTAGACCTGCAGCCTGTTCTTTGGATCCCCCTCGCCATCGAACTTGTGGATGCCTTTGAGGTTGAAGCCGTCGGATCAGACCACTCTGTCGACGGTTGAGATATCGATCTCAAGTCAACTAAGATTCTTGAAAAGGGGAGATAGAAGACCTGCCGAGCAATGCGAACAGCAATCAACGAACAACAGGGGGACACAGGGTTTTATCCTGGTTCAGGCCCGTCTGGAGAGATAATAGCCTTACGTCTAGCCTTTCTTTATATCAAAGAGGATTACAAGGTGGAACTCGACGAGATTAACAGGTCTCGGCGAGCAGTATAGGAGTACAGGAAATAGTATGCAAGGACCTCTTGCCCTCTACACGCCGTAGGGGCTCGGTTTATATGGTGTTGATAAACCGACCTACCGGGAGATAATCGGGCCGGGCTAACTACGAGATCGTAACGAACTCGTACCATGCCAAATACATCCCACGATAGATAAGGTATACTTCAATTCATGGGGATCACGACATATGCTCCAATCCGGGAAACCACGTCCAGGTCTTCACGTAGCCGCACAGAACTCTTGTTCGAGAAGGACTCGAACACGAATCCTAGGCCATCACGCACCGTGCCAGCCAGGAAGTTGTTCGGCAGGATGCACATGGGCCTGATAGAACCTTCTAGGGAGCTAGGCCCTAGGAGGCTGTTCGATTGTGCCGTTAGGGAGTGGGCCATGGCAATGGGCCGTGATTTTATCCCCGACACACTCGGTGAAGATCCGAGGTGTATGTCCAAATTCCTTCCAAGGGTCGTGGTTGTCAGTGCTGCGGAGATCTGTTGCGGCGTTCGTTGCATTGACCTTGACGAGGGTGCCGATCGTAGTGGTCATGCCGATTGGCGACTGCGGTGACTGCGGGATGCTCGCTCACTATCGACACGCTCCTACCTCCTTGCCTCTATATCGTGGCGAAGGTCGTGGCCCGTCGATCAGTGTCATCCGCCAGTGGTGGAAGCCCGCGCCCTGCTCCAGACGCGCGCGAAATGGCTGTTTGCCATCAAGGGAGTGGTAGGAGCGGGGTGCGCCTCGTTCTGTTGGATGGCCGCCATCTCGACCATGGCCGTAGCTCGGGCTAAGGTCTGGATGAGCGGACTATCTTTCGGAAGTTGTGGCGCCATGGTCTCTAGGAGGGTCTTGGAAGCGACGATGTTAGTTTGAGGGGTCGTATAAATGTCGTGATCCCTCAGCTTCACCGCCCGCAGCTTGTTTTGGACGTTGCGGCCACAGATGCGTAGCTGGCGCATGCGGTCTTGGTCTTCGGCGCAGCGCTGGTCCACGTCAGTTGCCTCCATGGCCGCTGCTTCATCCCCGGCACGCTGGGAAGTGGAGTGATGATCGCCCGCACCAAGGACGAAAACTTCGTTGTAGTTGCAGATCTCGGTACTCTCGTCAGACTCAGAATCCGAATGAGAGAGACTGACCTGCTCGCTCTGTTCAATGGGTTTGCCAGCATTGATGACACCCACGAACGTGGTTGGGTTCGGTCGGATTGCTCCGACAGGATTAAGAGATTGACTCTCAGTGTGGTCACCTCCAGTCCCGAGTCCAGGGAAGATATGCGCGAAGAGTCCAGTGTGGTCGCAACAGAGTTTCTGAGCCCGAAGGGAGATCAAATCTGAGGTGTCGAGACTCCCCCGGATTGGACAGTGTCCATATCCAAGGAAGCGCCGCTACCGAGTCCTTCTTTGCTCGCATCGAGGGAAGATGCGAGGTGGAATTGTCGGCGGATCAATCTGCCGAAAGCGCCAACCGAGTTCTCCAAATCGAACGGTAGAGGAGATGATGAAACGCAGGTACCTTCATAGGGATGATCTCCCTGGGGGAAGAGAGATGAAGATTGCCAATGCCATCGGCCACAAAGTATAGGGATCCAAAGTGTAGTGCCTGTCCCGGCGTGAGGGTGACGGACAGCGGTCTTAATGATGCCATCCAGCTTGAACGGACACCTGTCGCGCCAAGTGTCAACTGTTAGCTAATCGGGGGTTACCGTCGGCAATAGATTTGTTTAGGGGTTATGCGCAAGAACCAAGCTCAATGGTAACACAAGACAATGGTTTATCCAAGTTCAGTACCTCAACTCAGAGGTAACACCCTAATCCTGTGCTCTGGAATTATGTGTATGCGTATGCACGAGTTTGTAAATATGTAGATGTAAGTATCTATGCCTCTACGGCCTACCCTTCCCTTTATATAGTACAGTGTGGATAAGGTTACATGATCTTATGATGGGAACGTGGTCCCGATCTTCCGACAGGTATGGATAAGTCGATTTGGTGGAGAACTCGACGTTGACGATCCGACCTTGATCAGCACCGATCTAGGCCTACAATCGCTACACCACCGTCTCCGTTCGTTGTCAACCACGCAAGCGCACGGTCAACCTCACCACGAAGGGTAGTTCCTGCGAGCGAATCGAGAACACAAGTAAGAACGAAGAAGAAGCAATCTAAAATTGCGAATATGTATTAAGATCACGAATTTGGGGTTCCACTAACCGATGATCGGCGATACTGCGATGGCAGAAAATTATCTAAACAAAACCCAAGTCTAAACTAGCGACGGCTACTGAATTTATAGCGACGGCTAGGGTTTGGGGCGCAGCCCTAGGAGGTACATGGGCCATGGGCCCAAAGTGGAGCGGCGCAACGCTCGACAGATTCTGGTTGTAAGATTGTTTCAATGATTCCCGTTGATCCGTAAGGAATTTGGAGGTGGGACTAGATCCGTTGGAAAGATCTTGTCGAGAGCTTATCCGTCCATACCAAGAACATCCAAAATGTGGTTCGTATACATCCAGGGCATCCGTTTTAAGTTGACTGTGCGGAGATGGCCGAAACTGACTCATGGACAAATTGGGCTCTCTCTTGGGCCTGCCTTGTAACGACGTGGCTTGTGGGACCAGAATGCATCGAAGTGGTCGAGACGCGCCTTTATAGAATACGTCTTGAGCTTGGGGAGGTGATGAGGGCATCCAACCCAAGGATACGACCGCTGCCCCTGCATCCTCTCCAACAATGCCATCTTCATCACCTGCGATCAACGCTGCGACTCCGTCATCGCCTAAGGGCCTAAATCCCGGAGCTCGGCCTTTCAAGTCTAAGACAAAGAACCAGAGAAGCAAGCACGCACCACGAGGACAGCCCATACGCCAAGGAAGGCCCACGTGGAAGCCCAAGATGCCAGAAAGCCTAGTTCGGCCGCCCAGCAGCACGTCAACTTCAAACGGGCATAACTCGGGCTCCCAACTCCGATTTCAGCGTGCGACCACTCGTTGGAAAGCTTAGGAGATAAGCTTTCCAATGGATCCAGCCCCACATCTAAATTCATCCAGGAGTGTCGGGAAAATGTAGAACAATGTTTCGGGGCAGAAACTCAGGGTGCTGCGACACCGTATTTTTGGGCCTATGGCCCATGTATCACTAGGGTTTGGTGGTGGCTGCACCTTTGGCCGCCCCACTCCCCCTGGCCGCCGCTATATATGTGGCCGGTGCCTCTCTTTTACGTTTAGGTTTTGTTGTGTTTTGGTTGACCCTTGTGCGTCCCTCCTCGTGTTCGCGTGTGTCGACTAGACCACCCGTGACGAGAAACAGAACCTCACCTTTTGATGAGTTGATTTATCAGTTATCATCTTGCTCTTGCTTGTTCTCGATTGCTAGCAGGTTCAAGGATCAATCGTGCCTTGCTCGGTTGATCGACTCGTGTGGTGACATTGCGATTGTTCGGTTGCTGATCCTGTGGATTAGTAGCGTCGTCACTACACCAAATCGACGTATCGTTCTCATCAGAAGATCGGGCCAACCCCGTGCGCATCAGGAGGTGGCCACGGTGGAGGTCGAACTGCTGGCGGCGACAACGCAATATCAGCATGATGAGCTTGCCGGCTGTGCGCGCGACCTGGCCATGGCGCGGGTCGATGATGCCATATAGATGATGACGACACCATAGTTGACGTAGATGATGTAGAGGATGCCGTGAAGTGTCGCCAACTTGTCGTAGATGAAGAGGTCGAAGATGAAGTAGTCGATTGAAAGCTCGTCGACGTCCATGCTGATGAAGTAGTCGACAGAAATCTTGATGACCACCACATTGATATAGTGTTGGTCATACCTATGATGGACATGGTCACATCATCTTATCTGGTATATGATACCGAATTCAGTTATATCAGCACACGTCATGCAACGACATTTATAGGTACAAATCTCCTAATCACATGGAGCTAAACTCTATCCTCGTGAATATCCTTGGCGACCAAGTTACATGTAGCCTAAGTGATCTTCATCTCTATCCAACTAGTCTGGGTCACCCCTATCGGTGTTCTAAACCAGACAGATTTGTCTCGTAGGAGATTCGTAGTTCGGTCAGGGGAATTTTTGCCGCTCGCTCGCTCAAACACACGCTCACAGGGAGGCACCGGATTTACCTTGGTTCGGACCCCCTATGCGGGTAATAGTCCTACTCCTGCGAGGGTGGTATTCTCAGGGATTTGAAGCGCTCTTGCTGGTGAGCTCGTACAGTGGGGTGTGTGTGGAATAGCTATGAACCAACCAACCCCTTCTTCCTCTGCCCCTGCTCCCTTTTATACTGCAAGGGGCTGACAGTTGGTCAGAGGGAGAGAGATAGAAACAGAGAGATAGAGAGAGACCGAGTCATTCCTTTGGTTGGACTATTGTCACGGCGCCCCCCACTTGCCCATGCTGACGTCTGTATCTTTAATGGCTTCCTTCTATCGCCGGGCCTGACGGGACGTGGGAGACGCCTGACACAGGCCCCACTCTGCTCTGCCATCGCACAGTGATGGAATGACCGCTACAGTGCGCCGGACAGGACTACAGTGCAAGCAATCATCTCTCTCGGCCTCGCACACCTGAATCCTTGCATTAAATACGGCTGATACGCTGAATGTTGGGGAAGCCTTAGCCAAGAAGCCTCCTTCTTCCCCGTGGGGCCTGCTGAGTGGGGCCGGTGCCCACCTGCTCGGCGGGGCCCCACGCGTCCTGCTCGGGCTCGGCGTGGGGGTCTGGTCGCCCGCTCTACGCCGAGCTGCCACACGTTCTGCTCGGGCTCGGTGTGGGGGTCTGAGCGCCCGCTCTACGCCGAGCAGCCACGCGCCCTGCTCTTCCTTGGCGTGGGTACCCCGGTGCGCCGTGCACTGACAACCCCCTAGTTGTCATCTCATGGGCCTTCTAGAGGATACCCGGGGCCCATGTAGTCCACACCTAGGCGCCCGGTCAGAACAACTTCTCCACCAAGTAACCGACGCATTGGCCTCCAGTTGTTTCGGACTCCTTGCCATGGTGAAGTTTCTCGAGTACACCACCTCATGTGACCGCCAGATCATCGATTCCGGTCATGTGAACAAGCAAAAGGCATGATGCAAATGCAAATGCAAGTCCTATGCAGCTTTGAAAATTATCCATTTGAACATGAAGCACATGGTAAGGATGCTTACTAGTTCAAAAGATGCTAGTAAATCAACTTTTCATATTGGAATATGTGGTTTACGAAATTACAATCAAATACCGCGGCATGACAAGGCATCAAAGCGGCTTCCATAAAACACCACATGCAACCATTTGAAATTCAAGTAGCTTCAAATCGACAGCTCAACTAACTTGCATGTTCATTTTTTTTAACACTTTTGAATGCATCCACAGGTTTAAAGTGAGCAATTGCTAGCAAAGAACATCCCATGGGTTACTGGAAATAGCCTCCTAGGTTACTCTCCTACTGTGTGCATTTTTGCATTTTTTATTGAATTTAGGCAGGAGAGCCTCTAGCCTCATACCAATAGCTGACGGTGCCCAGCATTACACTGAAGAAATCACACGTTGTGGCTATCCGATTCCCTTTCAAGTTCATGCCTCCTGTGTGCAATGGCAAGCCATATCGTGAACGATAACCGGTGAAAACTCTCCAGAACTTGAAATTGCATATTTTTGATTTCTCAATTTACAGGAGAAAGAGTTGGCCAATAAAAGATTTTACCAAGTTGCAAGGATTACTGAAGGAAGATTGCAAGCGCCACATCGAGCAACAACATTCAGAAAGTGAAAATCTTATGCCACATTAATATTTTGGAAAAACCAAAAGCAATGACATTTTTGGATTAGACACCAGTTGAACGAGCTAGCACAAGCTGAAATATGAATAGTCTCGGCATGTGCAAAGCCTAAATTAAAAAGCATCATACACAAAGCTACAAAGCAAAATAAGTCTATATGCTAATGAAAAAGTTTTCCAAAAACTCCCCTCCAACAAGTGAGTCGACATTTTGGTCAAAAATGGCGTGCCACGAGATCAGTAAGAAAATAGCGGAAAACCAGGGAAATGCAACCGAGCCAACCGCAAAGAATTAGGAACTATAAAACCTGTCAAGCTCAGACTCGCTCTAATCTGCAACGTGCGTCTTAGTAGGAAAGACAACTCTACACATCAAATACTAGGGACACAGCATAGACCCTGTCTACCGAGAGACCTATAATACTATGAAATATCATCCTAGCCAAAGTAGAGAATGACTATTATGCATGATAGCAACATAATCACAAGATGGGAGGTCCATGCCACAGTACTCCAGAAGTCTAAGTGAAGAGTGCTGACTGCTTACACAATATAACCAAAACCCGAATGCAATGCAGGGAAACGATAAATTATATTATATATAGTACAAGTAGCCTAAGCTCCCCTTAATTATAAGCTAGCCAAGCTCACGATCCCAGGCTCTCCCCTGAGAGTCTCAAACCTAGCCTTGTCCAGTGGCTTAGTGAAGACATCAGCCAACTAACGGTCGGTCTAAACAAACTGCAAGACTATATCACCCTTCTCTACATGGTCTCTAAGAAAGTGATATCTCAAGTCAATTTGTTTTGTACTAGAGTGTTGCATTGGGTTTTGGCAATGTTGAGTACAGAGGTGTTGTCACAGAGAAGCGGCATACTTGCTTGAACCAACCCAAATTCCTTCAAGGTATAGCAGAGCCAAACAACCTAACTAAAACATGCAGCGGCAACATACTCAGCATCAACAATGGATTGTGCAACACTTGGCTGCTTCCTAAAGGACCAAGAAACAAGAGAAGTGTCAATGAATTTGTAGGTGCCAGAAGTGCTCTTTCGACCAATCCTACAGACAGCAAAGTCTGCATCTGAGAAGGCTTTGAGAGATAGACAAGAGGCGGAAGAAAACCAAAGACCAAAGTCTGCAGTCGCACGGAGATAGCGGAAGATCCGCTTCACCGCCTAAAGGTGAGACACTTCTTCTAGTCGACTGGCTCATCATTCTCATCAAGCCCTAAGGCAACAGTGGTCGCCATCAGAGTAGAGATGGCTGGCTATCAGACATGGCTAATCGACTCAGCAGGTCTTTTGTGTACTTGCTCTGGTGAAGGATGTTTCCCTCTGGTGTTTGTTTGAAGTGAAAGCCGAGAAAGAAGTTGAGCTCCCACATCATGCTCATCTCAAATTCCGAGATCACCACCTTGGAGAACTCAGAAACAACAGAAGAGTAGGAACCATCAAAGATAATGTCATCGACATACACATCCAGAAGAAGATATAAGAGCCAACCCTACGGGTAAACAAGATCTGGACTACTTTACCCATTAGAAACCCATTGCTCGGCAGATAGGTTTTAGGCCTCTCATACCAGGCACTGGGAGCTTGTTTTAGCCCATATAGAGCCTTATCAAGCTTATACACATGATTAAGATACCTTAAATCCTCAAACCTAGGAGGCTGCTTCACATACACTTCCTCCTTAGTATAGCCATTCAGAAAAACACTACAGACATCCATTTGATACAGCTTAAACCCGTTGGATGCCATAAATGCCGCTAAGTTCCTGTTGGAATCATGTCTAGCCATAGGAGCGTAGGTCACATCGAACACTGACTGTTGCGCAGAGGAAAGTTTCTGAACAGATTTGCAACAAGTAAAGAACTTGACCTCTTGCCTCTCATATTGTTGAAAAGAGTGTATAAAATCATATTAGCAACCTCAAGACATCATATACCATCAAGAACCAGTAAGAAATCACCCAACTTCATATCAAAATAAGAGCTACATAAGGAAAAAGGGAAATAAGAAAAACTAAGAGCAAATCAACACAAGATGTTCATGAAGAAGGAGAATTTCATTGCATAAAAGTTGGGGGATTACAAACCATACTCCATGCGATCACAAACACTCTAGATGCCACCCTTACACACTCAACTCACCCTCTCTATTCCTTAAATTTTCTGCCCTAATGGAATGAGCAGATGCTAAACAACACACTCCCACAGAGGAATACTCTCCACATTTCTTTGGGGCAATATCCTCGCAGTTTCCTCATTCGCCAGCCCACGCCTGGGCCTACCAGTCTGATCAAATTTGCCACCAAGTAACCGATGCACTAGTCTCCAGTTGTCCTGGACTCCTTGCCATATTGAAGCTTCTCGAGTACACCACCTCATGTGACCACCAGATCATCAAACCCGATCGCTTCACACCTCCGGACGCACTAGCATATAGCTATCCCCGCGAAGCGTCAGCTATGTCCCCGCCAATACCTGCATCGCAGAGGTACAACACACCTTACCTCTCCTACAAGGTTGATCCATCATACTATCATCAACAGAGAATCCCGTGCTCAAAATTAAAAACACCATGCCAAAACATACTTAGCACGACCGGGCAGTCCAGGACTAATCCAAAATATCAGTAAAATCCAACAATGTTTTAACAAAATAAATTCTAAACCGCTTCAAATTCATTATTGTCATATATATTCATTATTAAGAAAGGGGTCCCTCCACATGGGTATTAGTAGATCCTTCGACCTCTAAAGTGAACATAAATAGTGTGACATTCATATCTACTAGTTAGCTTTGGCTTAATAATTTAGATAGGACTAATTCAGAAACTTAATCTTGTCTCATTGTTCTCCTAACTAGCTATGCCTCTCTATATCGAGTCTCCGGTTTGTGTGTGTGTGTGTCAATTATTTATCATGCCTATATTATACTTACCCTGCTATAAGTTGGTCGGTATATTAATTGGTAATGAAATCTCTTTATTTATTGATACAATTTTATCACGTTTCCCCATGGAAATACGATACTATGGAATACTCCCGGGTTAAAGCTACAGCGATATTCGTGTGCTTGCAGATTTAATCTATCGGACATAAGAATCGCCAACAATGTCAACCTAGAGCTCTAAGCTACACTTATCCATAACTTGAAAATGGACTATGCCTTGAATTGAAAATTTTGTGTGGACAAGTTACACTTAAAGTTGGGCTAGTACTTGGCTGCCAATAGCCTGCTCCTCAGATGGAGCATATAAGTCATACACCCTTGGTTTCTTCATGAGCTTTCTAGAGATTCACTCTAATCTCATAAACTGTGACCAATAGTCAGGCCCACATAGGTGTGTTCTTTCATGAATGTCCTGTACGATGACACCTTTGCTAGCTATTTAAAGCCAACAAAACACACTAAGGCGATTGTCAACCTGCCTTGCAGTTTTCAGAGAGTATAGCATCTTCGCTTGGAGTGGGTTTTCGAAAAAACTATCCTTCAAGTAATCAAATAGCTTGTATTTCCCAAATCATCATTCACGGGATATCACTATGGTTTACTCATGTGGGTCTCATTCCCATCTCTCCTGAGTGGCACACATCAACCTCACACCCATTGGTATTGTCAAAAACATGGTTTACAATTTAATCGCGGAAGTCTGATAGAGAAAGGTGGAACAATTTAATCGAGGAAGTCCAAATTTTGATATGACTGCTTTATTGAATTCAAACACCACTTAAACCCTTGTTTACACAAAAGGGAGCAACTGACCAGGTTCTTATTTATTGAGGGGATATGCAGTACGTTCCTTAGTTGCACAATCTTTTCCAGAATAAACTTCAGATCTACCGTGCCAGCACCATAAACAATAGCATGTGACTCATTTTCCATCAGGACGGAGGAGTCCTGGTTGACCTAGTAAGAAGTGAGTACTGATGAATCAGCACATACATGTACATTGGCACCCATATCAACCCACCAATTGGTGGTTTGACTCACAGAGAGAATAATAGGTGGAGCTCCATACCTAGAGGTTCCATTTCCACTGCTGCCAATGATCACGTTGATAGGCTTTGAGTTTTGCCCATGATCCCCCTTTTAACCTTTGTGGTTTATACACTTTTTAGCTCAGTGTCCAATTTCACCGCACATGTAGCAAGGCATGTCCTCTTTGTGCATCTTCTTCTTGAAATTTGTGGTGCGTTTGGTTTTATTTTTTTTCCTAAGTTATTGCCGTGATGCTTTTGCACCGTGTCGGTGCTGGATAGTCACTCGCCTCCTAAGCTTTCTCCTCAACATAAGGAAACATGATCATTCCTTCTCTTTTGTTTTGGAGCAGTGGCAAAATTCTTCCACGAAGGAGATAATTAACAATAATGCATACAATCACAAACTTGTTGGTAGGACACAATTAAGGAGTTCATGTTCCTTTACAATGCATTGTATCTCGCGAGCTTATTCCACTATAGGATGGTGATCAATCATCTTGTAGTCATGAAATTGCTCCATGACATACACTCACTGCTCGCATTTAAAGTACTAAACTTGGTGTTTAGTGTATCCCACAGCACCTTTGTGTCTGTTATGTGCATACATCACACAAACAATAGACAAGAACGCTAAGAACGACACCAACAAAGAACGCGGAGACATGCTCGAACTTTGTCCCCTTTTGAAAGTAAGTGTTCCTTTAGGTTTTCCAGCCACAACCCAAATACGCTAATAGCAACTAACCACAAGCGACTTTGACCTGCCACCTTTTGAAGTGCACACTAGTAAATTTATTCGGCCTCAACACATAGGTAAAGCAAGCCATCGTTAAACCAAAGTGCCTACAATACAGTTTTTGGATTGTTGGAAATAAGTGCACGTTTAGGCTTAATTTGATCACTTAATAAATCATAACACACTTAATTATTATGGAATACACGGACCCCGGGTATCCTCAGTAGGCCGTGAAGATCACCGAATAGGGGGAGGGCCGAGTCAGCCATACATCGACACGCATAGCCTAGATCATGCCCTGCCTTGGCAAGGAAGGACACACATGGAAGCCTATCCCGATCGGGGAAGGTGTGATTGTAATCCTGAGTAACTACGCGACCGAAATAGAAACATAAAAGTAGGAATTCTACCCTGCCCCCTCCCCTCGACTATATAAGGCGGGCAGGGGACCCTAGTTCGGCATCATCCCTCGATCCTTGACATTGATCATCAGATCACCATTATAATTCTAAGAACACAGGACTAGGTTATTACCTCCTCTGAGAGGGCCTGAACCTGTATAATGCCTAGTCCCGTGTTACCATCGAGTTTGAGATCCTGCGCATAACCCCATATAAATCACTGCCGACGATAACCCCCTGTTAAACAAACGTCGACAGTTGGTGTGACAGGTAGGGGAGCGTCAAGATCATCTTCATCAAGCTCGATGGTGACGACCAAAGGAACTGGTGCCATTTTCCATTTCAGAAGCCTGTACTTCGTAACCGACAACTTCGGCAAGCTTTTTCTCATGGATCCATGCTAGATCCAATCTGGCACCGACTCCATCAACCAACCCGACAATATTTCCCCACCGGATCGGACCAGATTCGAACCGACGACGACTTGAATAATGACCAGCCCAAATCTTCCTTCGGCCTGGAGGACTTCATCGTCCCTTCGCTCAGGTTTCCGTTCGGGTTGAGGAACTCTGCTCGCCACATACTAGCAGGTGATATGCCAGGGACTCAATTCTCAATCTGGATACGAGGAACGCCCAACCGAAGTAGAATCTCAGATGGTAGGCATGATCATCAGAGATTCGCATCGATTCGACATCCAGGATGCTCCCAATATCCATTTCTCCTACTCGGAAACCGAGTAAGAGAGCAGCATGGGAAGCTGACACGATTTTCGCGGGGTCTATGTGATTGAAGACCAAAGGACGGAGTCTCAAGGCCATCGGAATGAAGAAGCGGTGGACGCGGACCGCCTTTGCCATGACGATCGCGCTGGGTCTCTTTGGGCCAGGGCCCAGAATATCAATGAAGACATGCTGCAATGTAAGATGGGAGATCAAGACATCTTCCACATGCCGCAGCAAAACATCGTCGCCTCTAAAACACTCCTAGACAACATGAGTATGATGATCCCGTTTGACAACTCTACAACGCCGATCGTGGCATAGATTAAGTCCATGGTGACGGCAGCGGCAATCCTACACAACCAGCCAGATCAAGGGCCAAGGGCACACTCGGGGCACTCTGACCAAAACCGCGACTAGTCAGGTGGAGCCTTTCTCTCCACTAGTCCCACCACCATGGGGATGTCCATAGTGGTCTTAGCCGCAATCTCTGCGAGGACCATAATGCCTAGCAATGGGAGCGAGAAGATGATGAGCAATGACGCCAAGACGATGATTGTGAATGTTTCAGTGTCTACCACGATGGCCGGTGTGGGTACGGTCAAGGTGATTGGTGAGATCGCGATTACTACCGACCTAGATCACTGCGACGATCTCCCACACACCACGACGATGGGTCCATTGATGGGATCCACACGTTCACCACCCGGCTTCACCGAGTGGTCTGGCCTGAGGGATTCAATCCTACAGGTATCACCAAGTTCGATGGGGAACGAGATCCAGAGGCGTGGCTTCAGGTCTATGCCCTAGCTATTAAGGTGGCCAACGAAGATCAGATAGTGATGGCGAATTACTTGCCTGTCACACTTACCCTGTCGGCTCAAGATTGGCTTACGACGCTCCCTGAGAATTCAATTGATTCCTGGACAGACCTTTGTGAGCAGTTTATCACAAACTTCCAGGACACTAATGAAAGGCCTGGGACGCCATGGGATCTATACCAGTTGCATCAAAAGAAAAGCGATTCCCTCCGAAAATTCATCCGACGCTTCACGCAAAAGAAGAACACCATACGGCATGTCTCGGACGTGGCTGTTATTGCGGATAAATATGCACAGGAGACCGCCGACTACGATAAAGGAGATATTTGCCATGATGGACCGTTATGCCATCACTTCGGATGCTCTAGCCGAGCACCAAGATGATCGCCCAAATCAAAAGAACAAAAAGGACCAGCCTAAGTCCTCTAAACAAAAGAAGAGGAAGGGCGAAGAGATGGTTGCAGCGGCAGATTGCGGTTGGGCCCGACCGCCATGCACGGAAGATTATTATAGGGTGATGGACGTACCCTGCCCTTTCCATCCCAAAGGGAGGCATGCGGCCAAAGATTTCTTCACCCTGAAAAAGTTCTCTCAAGAGCACAACAAGCAGTCGGATCCTAATACTGATGAGGCTAACAAATGTGTGACCCGCCTGCTGACAACTATCAAGAGACAGAGCGTGAGCTTAACTATATATTCGGAGGATTGGCAACATATGAGTCAAAGAGGAAGCAAAAGCTTACCACTCGGGAGATCAATGCAGTCATGCTGGTGACCCCACGGTACCTAAGATGGTCTGAGGTTCCCATCACGTTCAACCGATCGGATCACCCGGACCATATACCGTATCCGGGGAGATATCCCGTGGTGCTGGACCTAGTCATCCGTGGCGTCAAACTCAGGAAGGTACTAATTGACGATGGGAGCGGGTTAAACATATTGTTCCCCAAAGCCTTCCACGACATGAAGATCCCTCGCTCCGAGCTTCAGCAGGGCTTGTCGAAGTTCCACGAAGTAATCCCTAGGACCTCAACGATACCACTTGGGTAGGTCACCGTGCCCGTCATGTTCGGGACCAAAGAGAATTGCCAAACCGAATTCATAAACTTTAAAGTCATGGATTTTGAGACGGCGCATCACGCCATCTTGGGAAGGCTGGGGTTAGCTAAGTTCACGGCAGTAGACCATTACACATATCTTGTGCTTAAGATGCTAGGTCCGAAAGGTATCATCACCGTATGTGGCGATAAAGCAATCTTTCTTCAGCACCAGGAGAGCTTCGAATTAGCCCAAAGTCTAGATGCATCTGTCAACCTTAGAGGATGAAGGCAATGTTCCAGCTAAAAGGCAACCCAAAATGTCCATCAGGCCAGATGAAGGGACCAAAACGGCCTTGATCGGGATAGGGCTCGACCCCAAATAAGAAGATGTGCTCGTCATCTTCCTCCAAGCAAACAGGGACATCTTTCCTTGGAAACCATCAGATATGACAGGAGTCCTGAGGGAGGTGATTGAGCACTCTCCGAATGTTGATTAGAAAGCAAAGCCGTTCAAGCAGCAGCTCCGGCGGTTCGCGCAGGATCGTCATGACGCAATCAGGGAGGAGATCACCAAGGTTCTAGCTGCTGGTTTCATAAAATAAGTTTATCATCCCGACTGGTTGGCGAACCCATTCCTGGTGTGGAAGAACAACAAAAGTTGGCGCGTGTGTGTGTCGACTATACCGACCTTAACAAGGTGTGCCCTAAAGATCCATTCGGGTTGCCTCGGATTGATCAGGTGGTGGACTCAACCGCCGGTTGCGAGCTGTTGTGTTTCCTAGACACTTACTGGGGGCATCATCAGATTAGCCTAAAAGAGGAGGACTGCATCAAGACCTCTTTCATCACACCATTTGGAGCTTTTTGCTATGTCACAATGCCATTTGGGCTGAAAAACGTTGGCGCCACCTATCAGCGCGCTATACAATGGTGTTTTCATAGTCGGCTCGGATGCAACATGGAAGCATATGTCGATGACGTCGCTGTAAAGTCTCAAGTAAAAGAGGATCTCATCGCCGACCTATCTGAAACATTCCAAAGCCTCCTGACTTACAGGATGAAGCTGAATCCCAAAAAATGCACTTTTGGGGTTGCTTCAAGGAAGCTACTTGGTTTTATCATGCCTCATCGTGGTATCAAGGCAAACCCCAAAAAAATCAATACAATCATCAAGATGGAGGTTTCAACTTCTCAGAAAGATGTACGTGTATGGTGTCACTCGGCAGGTTCATCTCCAAACTAGGAGAATACGGGATGCCGTATTACAAGCTTTTGAAGAAGCAGGACAAGTTCCAATGGACTCCTGAGGCGCAAGAAGCTTTCGAAGACCTCAATAGATTCCTCACCACCCCCTCCCCTGTGCTAGTTTCCCCCATGACCGAGGAACCCCTTCTACTCTACATAGCGGCCACAACTCACGTAGTCAACGCTGCCATCGTCGTGAAGCGGGAGGACGCCGGACATCCTCAAAAGATCCAATGCCCAGTTTATTTTGTCAGCGAAGTCCTGTGCGAGTCCAAAATACGGCATTCACAAATACAAAAATTATTGTACACCATGTTGATCACATCCCGCAAGCTTGAGCACTATTTCCAAGAGCACACAATTTCGGTGGTCATCGCATTCCAATTTGGGGACATACTCCATAACAGGGAAGCCACTGGCAGGATTACAAAATGGGCAGTCGAGCTCGGAGCCCTCGACATCTTGTTTAAGTCTCGGGCAGCCATTAAATAGCAAGTGCTCACCGACTTTGTCACCAAGTGGATGGAATCACAGGTAGTCACACCCGTAGATGAGCTGAAATATTGGATAATGTACTTCGATGATTTCCTCATGCTCAGCGGCGCGGGGGCTGGAATAGTGCTCATATCCCCGAAAGGAGAGCAGCTCAAATACGTTCTTCACATCCACTTCCTAGCATCAAACAACGCTGTCGAGTACGAGGCTCTTATCCATGGGTTCTGTATCGCCATGTCGCTTGGTGTCAGAAGATTAATAGTTCAAAGGGACTCACAGCTCATGGTTAACCAAGTACAATAGGATTGGTCGTGGATCATCGATGGCATGGCTGCATATTGCCAAGAGGTTTGCAAGGTGGAGGACAAGTTTGATGGCTAGAGCTTTTGAATGTCCTCCGCCGTGATAACGAAGCTGTCGACGAGCTCGCCAAGATGGGATCCATTTGAGTGACAGTGCTAGCCAGTGTGTTTGTGAAGGCACTTCATAAGCCCTGCATCAAACCACAGGCAGAGCAGACCAAGATAGAAGAAAACCAAGCCGGGGAGGAAGTACTAATCATTGATCAAGACTGGACGATTCCATACTTAGACTATCTGCTGAGGGACAAGCTCCCCGATGATCACGCGTAGGCTGAACAGATCGCAAGGCGGAGACGCAATTACGTTGTCATCGGAGAGGAGCTTTACCGAAAGAGCGCCTCCAGCGTGCTAAGGCGACGCATATCAGAGCAAGAAGGAAAGGAACACCTCAATGGAATCCACTCAAGAATTTGTAGACATCATGCAGCGTCCACTATGCTAGTCAGGAAAGCCTATCGTTAAGGTTTTTCTGGCCATCCGCCGTGATTGATACCAAAGATATCATCAGGACTTGTGAAGGTTGCCAATTTTTGGCATGGCATATACACATGCCGGCGCTGGAGCTGCATATCATTCCCATCACCCGGCCATTTGCGGTTTTGGGGCTCGACATAGTCGGACCTTTTGAAAAAGACGTAGGGTGGTTTTACTCATCTTTTCGTTGCTGTTGACAAATTCTCAAAATGGATTGAAGCCAAACCAGTTACCAAGATCACATCTATAAAGGCAAGGGATTTTTTTCAAGAGATCACATCAGGTTCGGCCTCCTAAATAGAATCATCACAGATAATAGCACTAAGTTCAAGAGCGAAAAATTCCAGGGTTGGTGCGAAGAGTTCGGCATTAAGATTTGCTTTGCCTTGGTTGCACATCCATGAAGCAATGGACAGGTCGAACGCGCCAACAGCATAGTTTTGCAAGCGCTAAAAGCAAGAATTTTTTTATCATCTTAGACCGTATGCTACACGATGGGCCAAAGAATTGTCGTCGATGCTCTAGGGTCTCAGGACCACTCCAAGCAGGGCAACCGGATAATCACCTTTCTTCCTTATGTACGGCTCTGAGGCGATTTTACCTACCAAACTCAAATTTGGTTCCCCGCGGGTTCAAAACTACAAGGAGGAAGAATCGGACGTCAAGTGACTCGAAGATCTCGACAGATTGGAAGAGCTCAGAGATGTTGCAACAATTTGGACAGCCAAGTACCTTCAGGGCTTGCGTCGCTATCACGATTACAATGTCCGAGGCCGCGCTTTGCCCAATCGAGATTGGTCCTATGAAGGAATCAGAAAGGAGACCGTAAGCTATCCCCAAGCTGGGAAGGCCCTTACATCATCGATGAAGCAACTTGCCCAAAGGATCACAGGTTCAAACGCAAGGATGGCACGGTTGTCGACAACTCGTGGAACATAAATCAGATATGTCACTTTTATACTTAAATTTTAATTTTTGTACTCAATTATCTCTTCAATCAATAAAAGCTTGTTTATTTCGTATAACTTCGTATAATGTATGCTATACGAAGTTATTACGCAAGTGCTCACCGACTTTGTCACCAAGTGGATGGAATCACAGGTAGTCACACCCGTAGATGAGCTGAAATATTGGATAATGTACTTCGATGATTTCCTCATGCTCAGCGGCGCGGGGGCTGGAATAGTGCTCATATCCCCGAAAGGAGAGCAGCTCAAATACGTTCTTCACATCCACTTCCTAGCATCAAACAACGCTGTCGAGTACGAGGCTCTTATCCATGGGTTCTGTATCGCGTAATAACTTCGTATAGCATACATTATACGAAGTTATACGATGATTAGAAAGCAAAGCCGTTCAAGCAGCAGCTCCGGCGGTTCGCGCAGGATCGTCATGACGCAATCAGGGAGGAGATCACCAAGGTTCTAGCTGCTGGTTTCATAAAATAAGTTTATCATCCCGACTGGTTGGCGAACCCATTCCTGGTGTGGAAGAACAACAAAAGTTGGCGCGTGTGTGTGTCGACTATACCGACCTTAACAAGGTGTGCCCTAAAGATCCATTCGGGTTGCCTCGGATTGATCAGGTGGTGGACTCAACCGCCGGTTGCGAGCTGTTGTGTTTCCTAGACACTTACTGGGGGCATCATCAGATTAGCCTAAAAGAGGAGGACTGCATCAAGACCTCTTTCATCACACCATTTGGAGCTTTTTGCTATGTCACAATGCCATTTGGGCTGAAAAACGTTGGCGCCACCTATCAGCGCGCTATACAATGGTGTTTTCATAGTCGGCTCGGATGCAACATGGAAGCATATGTCGATGACGTCGCTGTAAAGTCTCAAGTAAAAGAGGATCTCATCGCCGACCTATCTGAAACATTCCAAAGCCTCCTGACTTACAGGATGAAGCTGAATCCCAAAAAATGCACTTTTGGGGTTGCTTCAAGGAAGCTACTTGGTTTTATCATGCCTCATCGTGGTATCAAGGCAAACCCCAAAAAAATCAATACAATCATCAAGATGGAGGTTTCAACTTCTCAGAAAGATGTACGTGTATGGTGTCACTCGGCAGGTTCATCTCCAAACTAGGAGAATACGGGATGCCGTATTATAAGCTTTTGAAGAAGCAGGACAAGTTCCAATGGACTCCTGAGGCGCAAGAAGCTTTCGAAGACCTCAATAGATTCCTCACCACCCCCTCCCCTGTGCTAGTTTCCCCCATGACCGAGGAACCCCTTCTACTCTACATAGCGGCCACAACTCACGTAGTCAACGCTGCCATCGTCGTGAAGCGGGAGGACGCCGGACATCCTCAAAAGATCCAATGCCCAGTTTATTTTGTCAGCGAAGTCCTGTGCGAGTCCAAAATACGGCATTCACAAATACAAAAATTATTGTACACCGTGTTGATCACATCCCGCAAGCTTGAGCACTATTTCCAAGAGCACACAATTTCGGTGGTCATCGCATTCCAATTTGGGGACATACTCCATAACAGGGAAGCCACTGGCAGGATTACAAAATGGGCAGTCGAGCTCGGAGCCCTCGACATCTTGTTTAAGTCTCGGGCAGCCATTAAATAGCAAGTGCTCACCGACTTTGTCACCATGTGGATGGAATCACAGGTAGTCACACCCGTAGATGAGCTGAAATATTGGATAATGTACTTCGATGATTTCCTCATGCTCAGCGGCGCGGGGGCTGGAATAGTGCTCATATCCCCGAAAGGAGAGCAGCTCAAATACGTTCTTCACATCCACTTCCTAGCATCAAACAACGCTGTCGAGTACGAGGCTCTTATCCATGGGTTCTGTATCGCCATGTCGCTTGGTGTCAGAAGATTAATAGTTCAAAGGGACTCACAGCTCATGGTTAACCAAGTACAATAGGATTGGTTGTGGATCGTCGATGGCATGGCTGCATATTGCCAAGAGGTTTGCAAGGTGGAGGACAAGTTTGATGGCTAGAGCTTTTGAATGTCCTCCGCCGTGATAACGAAGCTGTCGACGAGCTCGCCAAGATGGGATCCATTTGAGTGACAGTGCTAGCCAGTGTGTTTGTGAAGGCACTTCATAAGCCCTGCATCAAACCACAGGCAGAGCAGACCAAGATAGAAGAAAACCAAGCCGGGGAGGAAGTACTAATCATTGATCAAGACTGGACGATTCCATACTTAGACTATCTGCTGAGGGACAAGCTCCCCGATGATCACGCGTAGGCTGAACAGATCGCAAGGCGGAGACGCAATTACGTTGTCATCGGAGAGGAGCTTTACCGAAAGAGCGCCTCCAGCGTGCTAAGGCGACGCATATCAGAGCAAGAAGGAAAGGAACACCTCAATGGAATCCACTCAGGAATTTGTAGACATCACGCAGCGTCCACTATGCTAGTCAGGAAAGCCTATCGTTAAGGTTTTTCTGGCCATCCGCCGTGATTGATACCAAAGATATCATCAGGACTTGTGAAGGTTGCCAATTTTTGGCTCGTATAACTTCGTATAATGTATGCTATACGAAGTTATTACGCAATGGTGTTTTCATAGTCGGCTCGGATGCAACATGGAAGCATATGTCGATGACGTCGCTGTAAAGTCTCAAGTAAAAGAGGATCTCATCGCCGACCTATCTGAAACATTCCAAAGCCTCCTGACTTACAGGATGAAGCTGAATCCCAAAAAATGCACTTTTGGGGTTGCTTCGAGGAAGCTACTTGGTTTTATCATGTCTCATCGTGGTATCAAGGCAAACCCCAAAAAAATCAATACAATCATCAAGATGGAGGTTTCAACTTCTCAGAAAGATGTACGTGTATGGTGTCACTCGGCAGGTTCATCTCCAAACTAGGAGAATACGGGATGCCGTATTATAAGCTTTTGAAGAAGCAGGACAAGTTCCAATGGACTCCTGAGGCGCAAGAAGCTTTCGAAGACCTCAATAGATTCCTCACCACCCCCTCCCCTGTGCTAGTTTCCCCCATGACCGAGGAACCCCTTCTACTCTACAGAGCGGCCACGACTCACGTAGTCAACGCTGCCATCGTCGTGAAGCGGGAGGACGCCGGACATCCTCAAAAGATCCAATGCCCAGTTTATTTTGTCAGCGAAGTCCTGTGCGAGTCCAAAATACGGCATTCACAAATACAAAAATTATTGTACACCATGTTGATCACATCCCGCAAGCTTGAGCACTATTTCCAAGAGCACACAATTTCGGTGGTCATCGCATTCCAATTTGGGGACATACTCCATAACAGGGAAGCCACTGGCAGGATTACAAAATGGGCAGTCGAGCTCGGAGCCCTCGACATCTTGTTTAAGTCTCGGGCAGCCATTAAATAGCAAGTGCTCACCGACTTTGTCACCAAGTGGATGGAATCACAGGTAGTCACACCCGTAGATGAGCTGAAATATTGGATAATGTACTTCGATGATTTCCTCATGCTCAGCGGCGCGGGGGCTGGAATAGTGCTCATATCCCCGAAAGGAGAGCAGCTCAAATACGTTCTTCACATCCACTTCCTAGCATCAAACAACGCTGTCGAGTACGAGGCTCTTATCCATGGGTTCTGTATCGCCATGTCGCTTGGTGTCAGAAGATTAATAGTTCAAAGGGACTCACAGCTCATGGTTAACCAAGTACAATAGGATTGGTTGTGGATCGTCGATGGCATGGCTGCATATTGCCAAGAGGTTTGCAAGGTGGAGGACAAGTTTGATGGCTAGAGCTTTTGAATGTCCTCCGCCGTGATAACGAAGCTGTCGACGAGCTCGCCAAGATGGGATCCATTTGAGTGACAGTGCTAGCCAGTGTGTTTGTGAAGGCACTTCATAAGCCCTGCATCAAACCACAGGCAGAGCAGACCAAGATAGAAGAAAACCAAGCCGGGGAGGAAGTACTAATCATTGATCAAGACTGGACGATTCCATACTTAGACTATCTGCTGAGGGACAAGCTCCCCGATGATCACGCGTAGGCTGAACAGATCGCAAGGCGGAGACGCAATTACGTTGTCATCGGAGAGGAGCTTTACCGAAAGAGCGCCTCCAGCGTGCTAAGGCGACGCATATCAGAGCAAGAAGGAAAGGAACACCTCAATGGAATCCACTCAGGAATTTGTAGACATCACGCAGCGTCCACTATGCTAGTCAGGAAAGCCTATCGTTAAGGTTTTTCTGGCCATCCGCCGTGATTGATACCAAAGATATCATCAGGACTTGTGAAGGTTGCCAATTTTTGGCTCGTATAACTTCGTATAATGTATGCTATACGAAGTTATTACGCAATGGTGTTTTCATAGTCGGCTCGGATGCAACATGGAAGCATATGTCGATGACGTCGCTGTAAAGTCTCAAGTAAAAGAGGATCTCATCGCCGACCTATCTGAAACATTCCAAAGCCTCCTGACTTACAGGATGAAGCTGAATCCCAAAAAATGCACTTTTGGGGTTGCTTCGAGGAAGCTACTTGGTTTTATCATGTCTCATCGTGGTATCAAGGCAAACCCCAAAAAAATCAATACAATCATCAAGATGGAGGTTTCAACTTCTCAGAAAGATGTACGTGTATGGTGTCACTCGGCAGGTTCATCTCCAAACTAGGAGAATACGGGATGCCGTATTATAAGCTTTTGAAGAAGCAGGACAAGTTCCAATGGACTCCTGAGGCGCAAGAAGCTTTCGAAGACCTCAATAGATTCCTCACCACCCCCTCCCCTGTGCTAGTTTCCCCCATGACCGAGGAACCCCTTCTACTCTACATAGCGGCCACGACTCACGTAGTCAACGCTGCCATCGTCGTGAAGCGGGAGGACGCCGGACATCCTCAAAAGATCCAATGCCCAGTTTATTTTGTCAGCGAAGTCCTGTGCGAGTCCAAAATCGTAATAACTTCGTATAGCATACATTATACGAAGTTATACGAGGCTCGGATGCAACATGGAAGCATATGTCGATGACGTCGCTGTAAAGTCTCAAGTAAAAGAGGATCTCATCGCCGACCTATCTGAAACATTCCAAAGCCTCCTGACTTACAGGATGAAGCTGAATCCCAAAAAATGCACTTTTGGGGTTGCTTCAAGGAAGCTACTTGGTTTTATCATGCCTCATCGTGGTATCAAGGCAAACCCCAAAAAAATCAATACAATCATCAAGATGGAGGTTTCAACTTCTCAGAAAGATGTACGTGTATGGTGTCACTCGGCAGGTTCATCTCCAAACTAGGAGAATACGGGATGCCGTATTATAAGCTTTTGAAGAAGCAGGACAAGTTCCAATGGACTCCTGAGGCGCAAGAAGCTTTCGAAGACCTCAATAGATTCCTCACTCGTATAACTTCGTATAATGTATGCTATACGAAGTTATTACGTATTCGGAGGATTGGCAACATATGAGTCAAAGAGGAAGCAAAAGCTTACCACTCGGGAGATCAATGCAGTCATGCTGGTGACCCCACGGTACCTAAGATGGTCTGAGGTTCCCATCACGTTCAACCGATCGGATCACCCGGACCATATACCGTATCCGGGGAGATATCCCGTGGTGCTGGACCTAGTCATCCGTGGCGTCAAACTCAGGAAGGTACTAATTGACGATGGGAGCGGGTTAAACATATTGTTCTCCAAAGCCTTCCACGACATGAAGATCCCTCGCTTCGAGCTTCAGCAGGGCGTGTCGAAGTTCCACGAAGTAATCCCTAGGACCTCAACGATACCACTTGGGTAGGTCACCGTGCCCGTCATGTTCGGGACCAAAGAGAATTGCCAAACCGAATTCATAAACTTTAAAGTCATGGATTTTGAGACGGCGCATCACGCCATCTTGGGAAGGCTGGGGTTAGCTAAGTTCACGGCAGTAGACCATTACACATATCTTGTGCTTAAGATGCTAGGTCCGAAAGGTATCATCACCGTATGTGGCGATAAAGCAATCTTTCTTCAGCACCAGGAGAGCTTCGAATTAGCCCAAAGTCTAGATGCATCTGTCAACCTTAGAGGATGAAGGCAATGTTCCAGCTAAAAGGCAACCCAAAATGTCCATCAGGCCAGATGAAGGGACCAAAACGGCCTTGATCGGGATAGGGCTCGACCCCAAATAAGAAGATGTGCTCGTCATCTTCCTCCAAGCAAACAGGGACATCTTTCCTTGGAAACCATCAGATATGACAGGAGTCCTGAGGGAGGTGATTGAGCACTCTCCGAATGTTGATTAGAAAGCAAAGCCGTTCAAGCAGCAGCTCCGGCGGTTCGCGCAGGATCGTCATGACGCAATCAGGGAGGAGATCACCAAGGTTCTAGCTGCTGGTTTCATAAAATAAGTTTATCATCCCGACTGGTTGGCGAACCCATTCCTGGTGTGGAAGAACAACAAAAGTTGGCGCGTGTGTGTGTCGACTATACCGACCTTAACAAGGTGTGCCCTAAAGATCCATTCGGGTTGCCTCGGATTGATCAGGTGGTGGACTCAACCGCCGGTTGCGAGCTGTTGTGTTTCCTAGACACTTACTGGGGGCATCATCAGATTAGCCTAAAAGAGGAGGACTGCATCAAGACCTCTTTCATCACACCATTTGGAGCTTTTTGCTATGTCACAATGCCATTTGGGCTGAAAAACGTTGGCGCCACCTATCAGCGCGCTATACAATGGTGTTTTCATAGTCGGCTCGGATGCAACATGGAAGCATATGTCGATGACGTCGCTGTAAAGTCTCAAGTAAAAGAGGATCTCATCGCCGACCTATCTGAAACATTCCAAAGCCTCCTGACTTACAGGATGAAGCTGAATCCCAAAAAATGCACTTTTGGGGTTGCTTCGAGGAAGCTACTTGGTTTTATCATGTCTCATCGTGGTATCAAGGCAAACCCCAAAAAAATCAATACAA
>SPJY01033325.1:0-170451 GCA_005191435.1 Raddia distichophylla | reverse complement strand
CCCATAAAAAACCCTCGTGTCCTTGAGTTACCGATTGCGCTTCCAGTGTCGTTGGCTTAAATCCCAATTTACTAACGCTGAGGAAATCACATTCCTCCAAAGGTTTTCCCGATAGTGCTTCCAGGTTCTCATGGATTTTCGCACAATCGGTTTCTGCGATTAGAGATTCTCGTTTGACCACTTCTATCTGCTCGTCAATCCACTGGATCAAAATTTGATGCAGCGTTGATGGAATACAACAATTGGCGGGTATCCAATCTCTCCCTAACAGCACATTATAACTCCCTTTTCCTTCAATCACGAAGAAAGCTGTTGGGATTGTTTTGCTCCCTACAGTGAGCTCTACCACTAGGACTCCCTTTGCTTCAGTCGGATTTCCATTGAAATCGCTTAATACCATATTAGTCTTAACCAGATCCTCTGTAGACTTTCCAATTTTTCGACAGACAGAATACGGCATTAGATTCACAGTAGCTCCACTATCCACCATCATTCTGGAAATCGGCTTTCCATTCATATAACCCATAATAAATAATGGCTTCAAGTGCAAACGGGAATTCACAGGTTTCTCAAAATTAGTGTCTTCAGCCCCAACTACCAGCTCTGCAGCAGCCTCTTCATAATTACACATGAATTCCCGCGGCAATATCCAAACCATATTGGTAGCGATTGAGGCTTCATCGGAATCTGCATTAGCATCAATAATAACAGCCGATCTCAACTTAGGCTCCATTCTTGCCTGCCCCTGGCTGGTTTCATCGGCTTTACTTGTTCCAGCAAAGCATCCCCGAACTTTTCAACTTCCGCCTCCTTTGCCTCAGTATTTCTCATCCGCTGCAAGCGCCGCTTCTGAGATTTCGTGATTCCACTTGGACACCACTGCGGTAATGGCACCTTGGGAGGCCGGCGCACATTGGTATTATTATTTACCGGGACTTCGTCGGCTTTCTCATTAGGAAACACCAGCCGATCCTTTACCGATATTCTCTTCGGCGGAATAAACGCATGGTTCATGGGACAATTTTCAAGAGTAGGCAACGACATCCTCTCTTCCCAGCAATATCGGAAAAAAGGACAATCCCAATGTTCCATCTCCCAGTCTTGATTCCTCGAATTCCTCTGAGAGGGCTCAGGAGTATTTGATCTGATGCTTTTACGAGGTGTATCCTTAGCCATCCGGTCATACTTTTCCAAGAGCTGATTAAAAGTTGGCTTCGGCCGTGGTTTTGTAATCGGATCATCTCTTCCGCGCTTTACCTCGCGCCATTCACTAGTTCTTTCACCACCTCGTCGGCTTGCTGCTCGAAATTTCAATTCTGGTTTTTCTTCCACCACAATCCTCTCAGAGCCAACGAGCACCTTAAACCGATTAGAACTCCCAGAGTCATCGGCTTTCCTTTTGGCATCTACCATTCCAACAAAGCCGACTGGAAAAGGTTCTGTATCAATCTGCGAATTTTTACCTTGATATCTAAGTTGTCCACTCTCGATAGCTTTTTGCACAACTTGCTTGAAGACATTACACTCATTGGTGGCGTGTGAGTAAGAATTATGCCACTTGCAATATTTCCGCTTCTTGAGTTCTTCAGGTGGAGGGATTACATGCCCCTGCTTAAGTCGGATTTGCTTCTCTTGCGGTAGATGATCGAAAATCCGATCGCACTTGGATGTATCAAAAGAATACTTGCTCTTCTCGGCATTTTTCGGCTTTATGCATCCAAGCTTGAATTCTTTCTTACTGCTCATCCATTCAGCAACATAAGCAACAACATCCTCAGCATCGGAATCATCTGAGTCTTCGACTTCATCAGTGTCGACAACATTGATAGCTTTCTCTTTACCCTTATTATTATTATTTCGATACTTCTTCTGGCCTGGGTAAGAATTATTAGAGAATCGGCTTTCATATAGCGCGATCTTGTGGGCCAGATGAGAGATATCAGTAAATTCTTGATTGCCCACCTTCTTCTGATTAACAGGTAGTAAACCTTTGAAAGCCAATTCCGCCAACTCATTGTCAGGCAGTGAAAGGATGTAGCATCGGTTTCTTACCTCCCTAAACCGACGCAGATAATCATTTACCGATTCACCAAACTTTTGCTTAATCATCATAATATCAGTAATTCTAGCTTCGTTCTCTCCATAGTAAAAATACTCGTGAAACTTCTTCTCCAGATCTGGCCAGGAAGTGATACTGTTCGGAGGGAGCGAGGTGAACCAATTAAAAGCCGATCCCGATAACGATAGTGGGAACAATCGGCATTTGAGCGTATCCTTTGAAGCAGCCTCTCCACACAACGCAAGAAACCTAGCAATGTGCTCTCGCGTAGAGGTGTTATCACTCCCGCTCAACTTAGCATTTGTGAAATCTGGGACCCGATACTTATGAGGAAACTCCGTTTCATTGAAAGCCGACGGGTACGGCATGGTATAATGTCGAGCAATCTTTGGAGTATTAAACCCACACTGTTTCATCATATTGTACACCAGGTTCCTTGTCATCTCTTCTAGAATCTCATTCACCCCAGAGCTAATCGGCTGATAGATTGGATCTGGTACCGGGATTATAGCCTGATTGCTCGGTATTGTTTGAATCGGATTTGGATTGATTGCCCCTAGCGCAGGATTAGGCTGAAACACTCCAGCATGAGATGTTCCCGCCTGGGTATTCCCAATCTGGGGGTAAGGTGTGTATTGGTTTCCCAAATTCATCTCTTGCGGAATATTCCGATTCCTTGGAGGGGTCTGCCCAGTCATGATATTATGCAAAGCAGCGCTGGTCTCCTCTTGCACAATCCGCCCTAAAACCGATGATTGATCCAGCATCGATCAGTAAACAGAGCTATTAATCTGATCTCTTATGACTTCAGAAAAATCACCAGTGAGCAATGGATCCCCAATGGAAGTCTTCGTGATCTAGCCACTGCGAGTTTTCCAATAGCCAATAAGCATTTTTTTCATATTTTCTTCATGGATCTCAGCAAGCCTATCTTCAATTTCTTTATTCTGATCAGGGCTTAGCTCGTCAAAAGTCACAGCCTCAGCAGCGAGCTTCAGTGCCTCTATCACCGCCTCAGCGTCGGTGCGCGCCATCTTGTTGATTTTGATTCTTGGGGTCCCACTAGGCGTGCCAAAAAGTGTGTTGACTAGAAAAGTGAGAACTTTGCGAACACACGTGCCGAAGCGTCAAGTCTGTGCTTGCGTCGCAACTAGAAACCAAACGTGCCCGTCAATTTGACCTGTAAATTGACAAGGAATAAATTGTCAATGATATGACCCTAATCGGCTTTTAGGAAACAGCCAGATCAGGTTTCTAATAATCAGCTTTAATAAATCCTATTATTATTCTATCGGCTTAACGTCCGATAGAGCGATAAATGTAAATAAACGTTTAAACATAAATCTTTTATCTCTTTTTGTTATTTTATGAATAGAATTAGCTATAAATCTTCAGATCAATTTATCGGATTAAATCAAAGAATAGATTGAATAGATTGGTCAAGCCAAGACTGTATTCAAATCTAAATCTATATGTAAACCGATGAACCAATTTAAAGGTCTAGAACTAATATGGGTAAGTACAACACTAATCGGCAAATAATCAAACGTTTTAAATCTTAAAACAAGTATAGGCAAGATCAATTAAACGAGACAGTTGCATACATCGGTTTCAGGAAAAGCACATAAGATAATTGACAATCGGCATTGCAGGATAAACATATATTAAAGATCGATTGAACGAGGCAGTGCAATATACGAGAACACATTAAAGATCGGTAAAACCCGAGACAGTTTAACATGCTTTGTATACATGAGATCAAGACGATACAGCCATGCATACGGGTTACAAGAAGAGAATCGATTATTCCATCGAGATAGCCCTACCTGCGAGTTGAAACCTTTCGATGAAATCGATCGGATTCGAGAAAAGTAGTTGTGTTTTGTGTATGTTGTATCCCTCTCACAAAACCTAGGAGCCTATTTATACTATTATAAAACCAACACCGACACAACCTATTTTTCCGCATCGTGGAGGATATCTTCTGATAAGAACGTAATTCTTCCGGAGTCTTGTGACTATCGAAATTTCCCAACATGCTTCTTTCTTTTGTCAATAAAGCCTATTTCCTTATTGAGCCCAGTAATTCTTATGAAATTACCACTTCGCCTTATCTGATTTTCCTGTCAAATTTGGGTGTCAACACCAGCTGCGTCTTCCTTTCCTTCGTTGCGGGCGAAGGCGGGCGCTATCTGCAGTAGCCCCACCATGTCCTCGGCGGCCTCGTCCACCCGCGCCTGCGCGAGGCCCAAGCTACCTCGGGGGGCAAGCGCGGACCGCAGAGAGGTCGAAAGCAGCGTTGCGGCTGGTGTAGCATGTCACCACGTAGCACGCGGCACCGGTCGCCACAGTGCGTCCGCCATATGCCGCGCGCTCCTCCAGCAACCACGGCAGAGCTTCGAGCGCCTGGGCAGTGCGGCCAACCCCGAGGGTGGACTGGGACGCCGTGGGTGTCCATGGCTCGTGCAAGTCCAGGCCCAGCGGCTCGAGCCTTCTGCGGAAACTCCGGTACGCGGGGCGCAGCATGCCCATCAGGGAGGATAGGCGCTCACGCAACTCCGTGCCCGCTGAGAACAGCTCCTTTGCCGACTCCGCCGTGGCGTTAGTGGCAACCTAAACCTAGCCCGCCAACGCCGTGAACAGCATCTCCACCGCGTGGGAGACTTGCGCCTCGCGGCCCGCGCGAGCCAAGGCGTAGGTGCGCAGGGCGTTGTGGAGTCCACCCTGCTCAGCGACGAACACATCGAGCGCGTCCTCTTCGGCATGGGGCGCGGAAGGGCAAGCGCCTCCCCTTGGGAGACGTTGGGCTGAGCCACCCCCGCAACAGGAGGAGGTTCAGTCGGGGTCTCCGTTGCTGCAGGAGGAGGCGGCGACACAGGTGGCGCACCGGCACTGGAGTTGGCACCAGCGCCACCTCTGCAAAAGAACGTGTCAAGAGATAAGGGATAGGTAGGCGAAGGTACGAAGGCAACGCTAACTTAAATTTAGTTTTTTAGAGCTTACGTGGCAGGTAGCCCCCCAAAGTTGTACACGAGGGGAGGCAGTCCGACACATGGCCAGAGGCCTTGGCGCGGCGGCTCGTCTTTGCACCGAAGCAGCGGCGGATGGCCCGCTCGCTGGTGGCACTGGCGGTCCCTCAGGCACTCCAGCTCCTGTCTGGGTGGCCGTGGCATCAGAGCCAGTCGCCGAGGTGGTGGCAGGCATCGAGGAAAGCGCCGGGGCTTCCGCGGTGGCCGCGGCAGGCGGCGCTGAAAGCAGAGGCGTAGTCGTTTCTGAAGAACTTGCCGTCGCGCTCCCGCTGGCGAGGAGGGCGGCGGCATGCGGGGGGAGAAAGAGGCAGCGGTGGTAGAGCCGGTGTGGCCTCTTTGGGTCCACGCCATCGTCACCAGCATCGTCGCCGCCATTAGCCACTGGGCGCTTGCCGGCGGCGCGGTCGTGCGCCAAGTGCGGCTTGCGACTCCGAAGGGCGCGCGCATCTCGTGTTGGGCGACGGGCCCGGTGGCGTCCATGGTGGGAAGCGAGGTCAGCAGGGCGGTGCGCTCCATCGCCACCCACTCGCAGAGTGGGAGGACACCGCTGGGAAGACCCACAGCGCGGGTGCCGATGGGGATCAAGATGGTAAGCCACCCCGTAAGGACATCCTCCGGCAGGTTGCCTGAGGCTTAAAGGAAAAAAAGAGACAATAGAATCAGAAGAGTAAGAAAGCGGGAATCAAGAAATCAAGCGGCGTTGGAGCTTACCGCCGCGGTGGAGGCGGGTGCAATCGTCATCGTCGGTGTACAGCTAGGTGACATGGGCCCCGCTCCTGCAGCGGGCATATCCATCTCCTCAAGCAGTCCTCCAGCACGTGCACCGGTGAGCCCGCTGCGGCGGAGGGCCTCGATGCGTTGGACCATGGCACGGAGCTCGACGGAGTCCTCCGGCATTGACTCCCACTCGTCGGTAGGGGCAGCCGGCGCCGAAGGTAGCCCCGGCTTGTCCACACCGCTGTTGTCGCCGATGTAGACTCAGGAGCTTTTTCAGTTTCACCAGCTCTTCCTGATCTGAACGGGGATGTATTGGTCAGCGGTGTTGGGTGCGGAGCGTGTGCGGACGTGGAAGCTCCCCACCACTCCTTCGCTGGCCTGGGGCAGTATGAGGATGAAATGGCGGAAGAGCAGCAAGTTGGGGAGGTGCGGCGTCCCCTCCGGCGCCAGGTTGAGAAGGATCTGGATGCCCTCCTCCTCCACTTCTGACGCCGGCAAGACGGATCGAAATCACGTCATGGCGGGGGCGCGGCGGCGCGATGACATGGTGAAGGACTGGGAGAGAATGGGCGCAAAAAAAAGGAGCAGAGGCAAAGGGATTCGAATGCAGGAGCAAGGATGGAGTGAAAAAAGAAATGGCCCAAAGCTTGGGGCTTTTATAGGCGCAGCAGGCAACGACTCGGATTCCCGTCGCGCAGCCTTTTTTGCAGCCCACCATTCTTCAGTTTCCGCGCGCTGTGGCGTTTTCCAAAGAAATGGACGACGAGTAGAGGAATTCGTGCAGGCATGGAGAAAGTGGTGGGCCCCATTGATCAGCGCTGCTCGCAAGAGAACGCTACTATTCCCCAAGGCGCGCGTCTCAAAGCAGGCGTGGGGGCTACTATTGGTACATTCTGTACCAATGTCTTGATGCCCAAGAGAATGACCGGTGGGCCCAAGCCTCCGGAATGGTGGATAATATCAAGAATGGATAGAAGACTCAGCGGATGGGCGTAGGATGGGTTACCAGACCCCCATGCGTTGGGAGAGCATGCCACGTGGCGGCTTAGCAAGCACGACGTAAGGCGGGCAAATAGGCCCTAGCGCCTCGACGGACCAGGTCATGTGGCGGCGCAGAGAGCACGTCATGTGGCGGCCTGGCGAGTACGGCGTAAGGCGGGTGAGCAGGCCCCAGCGCCCCGACGGACCAGATCACGTGGCAGCATGGAGAGCACGCTACGTAGCGGCCTGGCGAGCACGGCGTAAGCTGGGTGAGCAGGCCCTAGCCAAGATGGGCCAGGCCACGTGGCGGCTAGGCGAACACGAAGCTCCCTTGGGCCCTATCAGCGGGGCGTCAACGGGAGCATAAGGAGGTTTCCTAGTGAAGGCTTCGCTCTCTCACGGCGTATCGGCGACATTAAATGCAAAGGATTTGGCGTGGGACAGAAAGGCGAATGAGGGCGTCACTGGCGTGGTGTCAGGCGTATTGTGCCTGTACTGGTGCCACTGCGCAAGGCAATGATGGTCGCCGCTCCTGTCTGGCGGTGTCAAAAGTGGTCAGAATGTACCGTTGGAGAGAGGATGGTGTGGGCTCGGCTGTACTGTGATGTACTATCTTTCAGCTACAGTGGTAGGGTAGTAAATGAGCTCTCTCTCTCTCTCTCTCTCTCTCTCCCGAAGAGAACCGATCCGATTGACCTCTCGAACACTGTATACACTTTGTTCATCCACATCCAAGAACCGGTGTAGGAGTAGGGCTGTTATCCTTTTGGGAGGCCCAAACCTGGGTAGATCGGTGTGTGTGATCCATCGGGTGGTTTTCCCGATTCGCAAGCAGATCAGTGCATCCCGATTAACCATCGAGTAGATCGGTGTGTGATCCAAGAACTCCCTCTATCGAACACCTGACACTCTCAGGACAAATCTGTCTGCTTGAAATACACCGACAACATCCCGATCCTTCAAGCTTGCTGATGTTTTAAGGAGGAGCTTCTGAGAGACCCAAGTTGTGTGTGAAAGTCAAAGTCTGATGGCGACACGATGGTCCCAATCTTTCAATGAGAGGGGGGTAACTTCGATTTTGTAGGAATCAACGTTCACAGCCCAACTACAACCGTTCAAGACATTGTATCTTAGCGACCGATATGTACGAAAACTACGGTTCTAACAAACCCACTTTTACTTGATATTCATCAGAACTACATATTTTTTGGCTGGATGGTTTTAACTTTAAAGGATAACAAACTTGACCAACGTATTTAGTAGGAAAGAAAGAGGGTTGCTATCTTTGAAAGTTTGAGGAGAAAAACAGGTGAGGAGGATAGATGCAAAAACTAAAAAAAAAACATGGTTAGGAGTAGGACCATAACTTACCTCAACCTAGGAATGCCTGTTTCATTTCCTTAACTGAGCCAACAGAGATGCTCTGTCTCGATGTTGACCTAACATGGATTGATTAGAAATTCAGAAGGGTCTTATCTTTATCTCGCAAAGGATTGGCAATAGATGTGTGTACTCGAGGACTCTTAGGGAAAGAAAAGAACTTTTCTCTCTCAGCAGTTAGATCGGCTATGGGTGGGTTGGTTATATACCACGCCTTCCTTCTTCGAACCTTTTGGCATGAGATAAATATTGGCTAATAATTGTGAAGCCCCAATTCTTTACTGGAAGGGACAGCAAAGGCGGCCTTGGCCGATGGACTAGTTTAGGAAGGGCCACTGATACAAGAACCTATCCCATAAATTCATCCAATGGGGCGAATGGAATAAATAAACTGTGTTATATTTGTCCTGGTCAAGAAAGGTAAGAGACTTGAAATTGCAAAGGACGAGAAGGCACATGCCGTGTTTTGAAATGTGGTTTCACTTTTGTCTAAAATACTTGGGTGCCTTTTATACAATGGTAATAATTTCTAAAACTATAGTTTTGTTTGAAAATCCAGATGGTGATCGAACAGGTCTTGGAGCTTCAAGGAAATCATGAACAGCACAACACGCATTATATGCCAGTATTCTTTTTTTACTAGAATTTTATACTATGTTCTGCTACAAATGAATATAGCTGAACTGTCCTGCTCAAAACATAGCTGAACTGCTACTTGATAATTAATTCATAGCAAATTCGAACGGTCGATGACATCTATAAGTCGGACTACATAAGATTAGAAACAATAACAATAAACGATTATGCATATTTCATCAGGAGACAAATATGGTAATACCGAATATGTGTAAACCTTGGCAGAATTGCTTTTGCACTCTCTTTCCAGTACAAGATAACGCATGACAATTTTATTCGGAATCAAATGAACATACTTATTAATAAGCACAATGGGTATGCAACAATTACATAACTTTGACTTCCTTCCACTAAACAAAGAAAAAATAGTTGTGCTGGACAATGTTTCTCCCAGCACTGAGCTCCTTAAAGAGGCACTATATTACCACCATCTAGCACAATCTACATCAGAAATCCTGGAGAAAAGCAGCCCTCCGTGATAATTGCATCTATAGGATATAACTTACAGGACACCTAATTTAACCTCATTTGCCACACCGAGCATAGTAACCTTCATCAGTGTTTATACATCCGGTTATCGTCTATGTCCAGCACCGAAGCAAATATTATCAGTTATTGCATGCTACCAGGACCTCCTTTATTTGCACCTTGCAGCTGCTCCATTGGAGAGTTTGCGATGCTGCTGACCGACCCATGGGTCTGTGAGCTCAGCTGCGGGCTAGGAGGCGGACCAGGTGTGGCTACTGGATTTACAATGTTGTTATTCACTTGCTGCAGGGTTCCCGAGCTCAATTGCGGGCTCATTGCAGCCATTTGCTGTGGGCTTATTTGCTGCTGCTGCATCACCAATGACTGTTGTGAACCAGCAGGCGAGCCTACCTGTGATGCCTGCTGTAAAGGAGACCCCATTTGTTGCTGTTGCTGTTGTTGCTGCTGCTGCTGCTGAATCTGCTGTTGTTGCTGTTGCTGCTGCTGCTGTTGTAGCTGGTGCAGTTGTTGCTGCTGCAGCTGCTGCTGCTGTGGGTTCTGTTGAAGCTGCTGCTGCTGCAACTGCTGGAGCTGCATTTGGTGTTGGGGATTCAGCTGAAAATTACCTCCCGGCATCTTTGGTGGGCCCATTGAAGACATCATAGCCCTCTGCAAGGGGCTGAGGTTGCTTCTGTTCAGTGCCATCATGGACAACCCAGCAGAATTGGGAAGGATTGGAGAACTGCTCCCAGGCATTCCAACCATTCCAGTCTGGTGGGAATACATGCTTACTGCCCTTTGCTGTGCTATTCGCATCTTAAGAGCAGCAGGAGTCATACCCGGACGAAGCCCAGCTGCACCAAGATTGGTTGCCATTCCAAGGCTCATCTGATTGGGATTGCTTCCTAAGCCTGACATCGATCCCATTGGAGATGATATTGGTCGCACATTGCCCATTCCCATACCAAGACCAGTGAGGCCTACTACATTGTTAACCATATTTCCCATGTTCACGGCTGAGCCAAGCCCCATCATCACTTTCCTCGACATCTGGACTGGTTGCTGTTGTGCTTGCAGCATCTGAAGCTGCAAAGAAGCATTAGTAGTACCCATGTGACTTGAGCCCATCGGAAGATTTGAGCCAGGCCCAAGCATCTGAGATAATGGACTCGTCGGTAGCAGCTGAGGTCTCTGCATCTGGTTTAGAGGAACAGATGTCGGCTGCTGAACCTGTGCTTGTGTATTTTGCTGCAGCTGTTGCTGCTGAATCAAATTTTGATCGAGTTGTTGGCTTCTTGGAGGCATAGCTGCACCCTGCATGTACCCTTGCTGCATTGCTAGGGCCTGGTTATTATTTCCAGATGAAAGCATCCTACTGGCAGGAAGTTGCTGTAATGGGTTTCCAGGTACCAGATTTGCATGTGCTGCAGCATTAAGTTGCTGGCTTATAACTCCCTCTTGTCTCACCTCATTAGCTGTATTCTCTGGTAAAATTCCAGATAGTGCACCAACGTTACCAGGAGGGGTGACAGGCACAATTTGATCATCTGCCTTCGCAAGGCCTTCCCGATCCATCTAGAATCAAGGATTTCAAAAGTTCAAAATTCAGAACATTGTCTCAGCTATTTAGTTATATACTTATATGAGATCTTCAGGGTAATTCAACTCACCCGGGTAACAAGTTGCTTTGCAAGTAAGTCAGCATAATACTGATAATAACAAAGGAAAAAGTTAGTCATGCACGTACACACACAGAATATTATACCATACTGTTTTAAGTTTTTCGTACTTTGTTCTCCACAGGACAATTCAATCAAAAACGTGTGCATACCTTGGTAGGCAAAATGAGTGTGCACTCATGTGAGTTCTGATTTTCAAATTCTTCTCGATCTCCATATTGCATTCCAACTGTTCCATCATGCTTGTCCTTGAAAATGACCCGGAATGGCTTTGTAGGACCTGTAGAAAAAGTATTACAGACTAGACTGTTAAACTTTCTTTTTTGAACTCTATTTCGGGGAGGAATTTTGGATGTTGCATCGAACACAGACCTTGGTAACTGCTGTTTGCGGCAACAAAAATTAGCACTCTAGTCTTGAAGGAATTTATAGTTCCACCCATCACTGAGTTACAAAGAGGTCTTATGTCATCTTTGTAATCCTCAGTATGGAAGGAGCTGGAAAGAGCTGTAACAACTTTCTCTTGATTTGCATTGATCATGGGTTTCCTTTGGGGTAAATTGTCAACCTTTTTGTTCTTATTGTGCAGCTGATACCTGAATAAAATATGTCAAGAACTTCAGCAGCTATTATAAACAATCCCGTGCACAGGAAGATCGTAACAATTCAGCGGTTAAAAAGTAGAAATATTCCAAATCTTGTATTATCACTAAATCAAAGTTTTAGCTAAGACCTGTTGCACAGATGGATCTACATTGGGTAGGTTCAAAATTGTAATACAAATCTTGTCCTCTCCACATTCAGTAGATTCAAAATTGTAATAGATATCTTGTCAAACAAGTGTACAAAAAAACAATAACCCAAGTCAATTGTACACTGCTTAATTGTATCAAGTCAACAGTGAGGAATAAGTACAATTTAGGGTAAATGGCATTTCTTATTAAAAAAATGGAGCACTAGCACACGGGAGCACGGATCTCTCCGTGCTCCCAACGCGTTTTCGAAATCTGAGATGTCTAACAACTGATCCGAACCGTTGATCTTGTTCGTCTCACTGAAATGTAGCCAGTGACCAAGTTTCGCAATTTTTTGAATTTGTTTACTATTTTTTTCCTATTTTCAAATATCAGCTTTTTTGGACGCACCACGACTAATTGGAAGGCTGATTTTTGAAAATAGGAAACAAATAGTAAACAAATTCAAAAAAAATGCGAAACTTGGTTACTGGCTACATTTCAGTGAGACGAACAAGATCAACGGTTCGGATCAGTTGTTAGACATCTCGGATTTCGAAAACGCGTTGGGATCACGGAGAGATCCGTGCTCTCTCCGTGCTCCCGGGTGCACACTAGCTTTCCTCTAAAAAAAATGTCGTAGAAATTTTTTCAGATTCCACTTTTACCTGAGTACTCATACCAGCCACAAAAAAAAAAGCGCCCTTTTTCACTTTTCATAATTTAATCCAACAAGATTCACTTTAAACCATTAACTTTCCAATTGAATTTTAAAAATGGAACATCATGAAAGTGTTTTTATGACAACTTTTTTGTGCATCCAACATCTATATATCACAATTGATATCCTATGTCAACGCTAGTATTGAATGCACAAATTCTAGGGTACACTTTTTATTGGAATAGGTAGTTAGCTGGTATATTCACGCTATGCAAACATAAATTCCCCACAACATACTCCTACAGACAGACCCCAAAGCAAAATAAAATAATATTAAAGGTCACACCAAAACAGCAAAACCAAGGCCACACCAAAACCAAAATTTTAGAGTTAGCACAGTTGTGAGTTCATACCTATGGGATATAGCATCAATTTTCGCAAATTTCTCAAGGATTGCTTGGTCACCGATAGGTGCAGTCCCAATGGACGGGCTGCTAGCATTCAGTGCAGCATGCATGTTTGAAACACTGGCTGGAGACCCAACACCACTCACAGGCTGTTGAGTCTTGGGAACAGAATTTGTTTTTCTTTTTGAAGGAGCAACAGATGGCTGCTGTACCCGGTGCATAGAATCAGTAGGACTGGAAGCCACAGAGGGGTAGCCAACTGGAGCATTGGAATTTGCAGCAAATTTATCTTTCTGCGACCCAATTACAGCAGATGTTACAGCAGAACCAAACTGGCCACCCATTGAATTGCTTGATATCTCTCCAGATTTGGAGGAGACAGGAGATTGAACCATTTGTCCAGAAGGAACACGAGATGTAGCAGCTAACTTCCTCCTCTGAAGCAATTCTTCTTTCTTCATGTCCTTCTCACCTGAAAACCGAGGATTCTGCCACTGTGCCATGTTCTGAAGATTATTTCTTGCTGCTGCTTGCTGTGACAAATGTTGAGCCTGGGATTGCTGCTGATCTAACACAGAATTTTCTGGTGCCATAGCCTGTAAGGAATCTTTAGACCTGTCCATGCCATCCATCTGCTCTGGCTTAGTACCATATCTCATACCCGGCTGATTGAAATAAAAGGAAGCCCCCGAATCTTGCATGTTGTTCACCATTGTTGAAGGATATCTCTGACCACTCAATGGAGCATATTGCATCCCCTTGACATCTAAATGTTGATGCAGCTGTTGGTTCTTCCATTGCATTTCCTGCCCACCAAGGGCAACTTGTTGGGATCTTATCTGCTGCTGCTGTTGCTGATGCTGCTGCTGCTGTATATCTTCAATGCTAACTGTTGGTTTTACTCTTTTAGGGTCTTGCACTGGAGCCTCTTGCATTTCCCTTTTCACAGATAGAAGGCCATTGGCAATGACATTGTCATTGTAAGCCATCAAAGGAGACGAAATGCTCGAATTGACTCCAGTAAAATTGACAGGAGGTCCTGATCCACGATCATTACCAGCAGCGGAATAATTGATAGTTTGCTGTATACCAGATTGGGACAACATTTGCATTCTAGCTGCGTCTTGTGCACAATTAGTTGGTCTAAGTGGTTGAGTGCCGCCTGACATATTTTGGATGTTAATGTTATCCAGGACTGGGTGAGAAGCATTAGCACCTGTAATACCCATTTCATCTGCTTTGGCATTCTCAGATACTCTATCAATGCACACTTTTTTACCATGAGGCATGTTGCTGGATGTCACAACTACTTCAGGATTTTGCCTCAGCCTCCTCTTTTTACCAATACCAAGGTTCAACTGCAAGAAATGCAAAACACTCAGTTGGAAAATAGGTATTACGGTAAAGCTTACATAGCAGTGTTTGTGCTTCACATGTGTTTGTACCTTATGAGGAACAGGATCCTGACAAAGTCGATCCAACATAGGGGTTGGGTCTAAGCAAAGTGCTGGTTGTAAAGCTTTGACAATTCGTGCCTCAGCTTCCTACAAAAGCAAGTACAGAATAGAACGAACCCAAATAAACAATCTTGAAAAGTGAATAGTAATGCATGTTAATCAATTTGCCGGTAAAATAATGTAATACTTTTATTGCAAGGACACTTACCATGAAATCCCTGTAACTCCAGGAATCATCAGACAGCAGAGTGATGTCCCTTACAACATTTTCAAAGGTCATTTGCAGCCGTACTTTATTGACAACAGGTAGTCCAAGCTCAGCAGATGGTACAGGCACTTGATTCGATGCATTCTTACGGTAGTCACGTATCTAGAAATAAATACCATGACTTTAATGTTCAGTTCAGTGAACATATCAGGAAAAGAAGAGGATAAATGGTGTACTTGAACCCATATAAGTTAAACTGCTGGAGGAGTAATGCATCTTTACAACAAAGTACACCAACACAAAGAGCATAAGATGCAAGATGCAGTGTGAGGTTTCAAAATATCATTTGATTTGCTGCAACAGCATTGTTGCAATTGCTGCATTACTTCTATCCGCATAATTATTTTGAACTTTTGCAGAAAATGGAGGTTGAAGGTTTAGGATGTAAACCATTTATTGAGACAGAAAAAAAACCTAATATAGCATAGGAACTACTTAATACGGCACAGTCTGAAGATCCATCATCGTTCAGCACGATACAGCATGGAAAAAAAAGATCTGATGTTTGCAAATACAGCCTGGTTATTTTAAAAAAGTATTGTTATGAAGAAGGCTTTCCTAGCAGATTGGCAAGATGTATGATATTTATCTAAAAAGGCTAGAATTATTTTCAAATAATATTGTTAGAAACATAATTTTCCTGGTAGATTGCATGATCTAAATTATGAATGTGAAAAAATGCTAGCTAACATTCTAGTTACAATATATAACCCATCTACAGTAAGACAGGTTAGCTATAACCAAGGAGGTATAGAAAATTAGCATCTTATAGTTTTAACTACGTGCTTGTATGCATATCATGCCATGAGAATTACATAACTGACCTCACAGATAACTGAACCATTGTAGTATTTGCTTGGTATTTCATCAAGCATATCTCCAGGCAACCTCCCAGCTTCAATGGCCTGTAGGTGATGATGCAATAGAGATTCAGCATTTGTTGCCATGCACTGTCCAACAATGCATTAACAAGACTCAATAGCACAGGTTATTTCTTACACACGTGTGTCATCACAATTACAGGCTAAATTCCTGCATTAGCTGGAAGTAAAAATATCTCAAAAAAAAGTGCAAACTTTCTTCCTTTATATTGCTCTACGCTCTAGCCAATGTCATTTACATACCAACACCCATCCATAATTCATACAATTATCCATGAGTAATTAGACTTACTAGTATAACAAGTAAATGAGTAAGCATAGCATACAGACAAATAGATGCATCCTGCGTATCAACCATTAAATAAGTACTCGTGTAGGCATCAATGTCAACTATTTAAGAATTAAGACTGATTCTCATTGATTATATCCACCGAAGTCATTTGAACAAATATGAAACTAGAAAATAACCCTACAAGAAAGTAATTTCATACTTACAGAGAACAATTTTTCTGATGCCCTATCATAGGGATGCAGTGTTTTTCCATCCTGAATTGATGATTGGCAAGGATCCGTCTGAACATAGATATGCTTAGATCAGAATATATTCATAATTGAAGACATTTTTTTTCTCTAGAGCAACCAAATGAAAATTTAGTTTTTAACATTGGAGAACATACCACTGCTGACTTCGCAATTAGATAACCTCTATCATAGAGACTGAAAGTGAAAGAAACCTCATGCTCTGCAATATAATGTTCAATGTTTAGTACAACGTGTAGATACAGATTACATAGATTGATATGAAATAAACTCTGGCGATACCAGGCAAAATCGCCCTAGAGCATGTTGGTGAAATCGTGTTGCCATTGGCATCAACAGCTCTCTCAACAGTTCCATCCTACATAGATAAAAATTGGTAAACATTTCATCATAGAGAAGGCAAGAAGATCGAAAATTAAAGTCATGCAACAGGAAAATTACCCCCAAAAAGCAAGATGGGTAAAATAAACAAACAAAATCACAAAATGAGGCCCTTCCTATGGGGTTAAACTGAGAACATATATGGGATCAAGATTTAAACTGGCCACCATCTGGTGGAAGTGTAATATTCAGCAAGAGTTCATCCCACGCAAGTCTTAGATCTTATGGCTTATAGCCGTTTCCAAAAGCCAACGCTTTGGCTTCTCAGAAGCTATTTCTCTAAAATCCCAAACCCCTTCTTAAAGCTCTCAAATATAAGTCAAACAAAGCGGGCCGGCTTCTCGAAGCTGCTTATCAAAGCTTTTGAAGTTGAGCAATTCAGCAAATAAGCCCATCCAGCCATTCAGCCTAGCGCAAAAGAACAAGGTATTAACCTAATTGGAGAGGATTACTCCCTACAAGGATCATATGATGCTCTAGTGATATTACAACAAACTAATAACAGATGGGAAAATTAGGTATTTGCCACTCCCAAAGACTGACCATATCATATTTTCCACTCATGTGTCACTGACATGTGGCCCCAGGCCTCATATGTTATTGGCATTGGGAGTGGCAAATACCAAATTATTTCCCTAAAAAAACCCTCTGGCACAGCTAGAGTAAACTTTACACTCCACAAACTTGTGTTGAAACTGAATGGTGCTTTTTTGCTTGCTTTTTATGGTGCATATGTGCAGATTCAAACCCTCCCAAACTACACCATGATCCTAAATTCCAGCGATTAATCATGGTCAACACACACAAAACAGAACAAAAAAACTAGGGCACTGCACATAATATAAAATGATCTGGTCTCTACATGATTTCTACTTAACCACAATTTGCTAAGTTTGATCAAAGAACTACCAACGGATCCTCTGAATCCAACAGTCCAAACACCAAAATGCCGCACAAAGGCACCCAAAGAAACATGGTAAAAAGTTCCAATTTTTCCACGGCCCCAACGTGAACTCGAACATGCGTACACAATCCGCAAGCAAAGGGCGCCCCAAAATACAATCTTTGAACGCACAAATGCACAACGAAATAGGCCATTCCAAACAGCGCCGCGGCTGACTTCAAGATCCACTACGCGGGGCGAAAAACAGAAACCTTCGAAAAAATTCAACCTTTTCTGGGCACGACAGGCCCGCGGGATCACCCCAAACAGGCGCAAGTTCCTCCTCTTCCGCGCACAAAGCTCCGACGTATGCGCGCCAGATCGCCGGCGCCACCGCGACGCGACGAGACCCAACCCAGAGCAAGCAAGCAACAGGAAGCGCGCCTCACCTCGTGCTTCGCATCAGACCCTGACTGGCCCTTCTCTCCCGCGCCCGGCTTCTCGTCCGCCGCCTCCACCGCGAGCGGCGGCGCGACGGCTCGGACGGTCGGGTGCACGCGGACGCCGACCTTGGACAGCTTGAACGAGATCCCCATCTCCGCGTGTCCTTCGCCCGCGCCGACGAGCTAGGCCTCCCCTGCGGCCCACCGCCGCCGTCTCCCTCGCCGCCGTCGCCGACGAGCAGAGGAGGGGAGAGTCAGAGAGAGAGGGATTACCGGACTAGGCAGGGAGGCAGGCTACGAGGTAAGGTTGGTGTATGGGGACGCGCGTGTATGACATGTGGGCCAAGAACACCTGGGCTTTGGCGGCGGCGTCTCTGGGTATACGGGACGGAGTGGTGGGCTGGATTCAGGAGATGAAATGGCTTGGCTATTGTTTCTCTTGCGTCCGTGGACTTGCTTTACGAGGTCTCCAGCTCCGCGCGTGCTACGGAGCTGCGAGAATTTATTACTGTTCTGACTTTTTAAATTTGAAATTAAAAAATACTTTCCTGTTTTAATTAATTAAAAAATAACCGTCCGACGCCGGACCAACTGGCGCCATAAATAAACCGCCCGTTGGATGGGCGTTTTTTTAAGCCCAACAGTATTAATTGTCGGACCAATGGGCGCTGAATGGAAGCAACGGTCCGGGCTGCGTTCGAGGTAAGAAGCGTCCTTCTGTCGGGCATTTAATGCACTGTGCTGTAAAAACCGTCCAACGGGCGTTTTTTGGCCGCGGGAATTTAGCGCCTGACGGACAAGCGCTATCTTCATTTATAGCAGGCCGCGCGCGGCGGCGCCCGCCTACAGTGCTCATTCGGCTAGCAGCAGGAGAAGAGGAGGAGGAAAAAAAGAGGAGGAGGAGGAGGAGGGAAAAAAAAGGAGGAGAAGAGGAGGAGGAGGAGGAGGAGAAGAGGAAAAAAAAAGGAGGAGGAGGAGGAGGAGGAAAAGAGGAAAAAAACAGGTAATTTTGAAACCCTCCCGTATTTATTCTGTTGTAATGAATGAAAACAAGGTAGGTTAGCAATATGGCACACGGTAGGTAATTTTAATATTGTGTTTTAGAGTAGATATAGGGTTTAGGTTTTGAGAATAAGTAGGTATTTTTCTGTTTTATTTATGTACATTCGATTTAGGGGTTTAAATTACGATAATAATCAGGTTAGGTTTTTGTATTACATATGTACATTAGTTTTAGGATTTAACGCATGATAATATGTAGGGTAGATTGTAGATTATATTTAGGGTTATAAGGGAGGATAATACGTAGATTTAGTGTGTATATTTCTGTTATTGCAGTTTAGGCTAAGTGTTTAGAAATGTGGAGGGCATGTGTGGGTCTGTCGTTAGGGTAATAGTACGCACAATTTATTTGAAGCATAATGCACGTAGGTTTAATGCATAATACAAAGGATTAAAACCGATAAATCTTGAAAATGTTTTTGTCGGTACGGGAAGAATTAAAAATTTATTAGGAGTCGTTTTTTTATAGAGTCAATGTCAGATAGAAAATATTTTAATGTTCATTACGGACAAGGGAATATCAATTTTGGTCCAGACGGAGTAGACCTATCTACGTTCCAGTCAGTGATGTTGGGGATATCAAGGCCCATTGGAGAGAAAGTTAGCAGGGATAGAAAACTGGCTGTTAAGAACGTTCCAAATGAACCCCGAAGAATATGGTCTGTATATCAGTGATGTTGCTAGCCGTGCAACGAAAAGACCTTATTGGGAGTTGCTACCGATAAAGGAAATCCGAGGATGGAGACGTTATGTTGAGATCGTCACTAAACGAGGACTGCCACTAGCACTTCTCGTTTAGGCGAAATACAGGTAACATACTGAAGAAGTGTTGGATGAACCTGTCGAAAGTATGGAAGTTGAAGGAGCATATGTAGTAGATGGTGACGAGACTGAGTATGGGGTGCAGGAAGAGGTGGGGAGCTAGAGGAGGCAGGGGAGGGATCATGTGACCAACAAAAAAAGAGAAATCCACCGGTGCGGTAGATGAGGGGGAGCATATTGAAGCTATAGTTGCGGAGATTGAGGCCGAGGATGCTGAGCATGAGAAAATCCCTGAGGAAGATGTGTCAGACGATGAGAGCACCGGTGGGTTCCAAACTGTCGTGCCGATCGAATGGAACTCATCGAACTTTACGGAGTTATCTATCCGAGAATGCACTCAAACAGTCTGGGAATACCACCAGAATAAGGTGACTCAAGGAGCGACGTACCCAACAAAGAAAAAATTGCTGACAGCCGTGAACCTTTAGGCATTCTCACTTATGAGAGAATTCAGGGTTATGAAATCTAGCCGAAGTGTGTACGATGTGATGTGTGAGGTTCCTGATTGTCCTTGACGTGTGCATGCCTTTAAAGGAAAGTGGGTTGAATACTAGGTTTGTTCAATAGTGAAAGATCATAATTGTACGTTGATTGAGATAAGACAGAAGCACAGGAACCTAACATCGACAATGGTAGCACAGATAATGCAGGCTCAAATAGCACAGAACGTGAACTATGAGTCTCGGTCTATCATTCGAGCCATGGAGAAACAATTACAGTACACGATTTCGTATACAACTGCTTGGAGGGTAAAACAAAAGGCATTAGAGATGAGATTTGGGACATATGAAACATCTTATGCGAATATGACATCTCTGTTGGCGGCCATAACTAAGAGGAATGTGGGAACATACTATGATTTCAAAGAGTTGGAGGCAGAGGGCGATGGTATTGGGAAGTTTGTTCTGCAGCGGATTTTCTTTGCTTTAGGGTAGTGCATCAATTGATTTGAATACTGTCCTCCAGTTCTTTGTGTGGACGGAACATTCCTCATTGGCAAGTATGAGGGGCAAATTCTGACAGCAATTGTCGTTGACGGTAACAACCAGATTCTGCCGGTGGTATTTGCTTTTGTGGAAGGTGAGAATACTGAGAACTGGTACTGGTTTTTAGAGAGTGTGAAGCATGCGGTTGTTGTCGGCAGGCCAGATATTTGCATCATTCATGACAGACATGCTGGATTGTTGACGGCGATCAAAAAAATTAAGCTTGGCTCTGACTATCAACCTGCTCAGTGGCCGGACATACATACCCAGTGGTGCATGAGACACATAGGTATAAATTTTTTTAGCCAGTTCAAAAATAAGCACTTAATGAATCTTTTCAAGCGGTTGTGTATGCAAAATTAGCAGCGTAAGTTCAATCGGCTATGACAGACGTTGGACGAGCTGACCATGAAGCATACCAGGGAGGCTGGGAACGTGAGGAACAGAAGAACTAATAATTTTTCAGAATGGATTGAATATGCCCGAAAGAGAAGTGGGCATTGCTATATGATTCAGAAGACCGTAGATATGGAATCATGACTACAAACTTGGCGGAGGTATACAATTGGGTCATGAGAGGGACCAGGACACTGTCGCTCGTAGCAATTGTGGAGGGGATTCTGCACCGAATATGCAAGTACTTCATGAACCGGTATCGAGCAGTCTCAATTGCTATGTCTGACAATCGGTTATTTTTCTGGGGTTGTGACAAAGTACATTGTTGAAAAAGTTAAGAAGACAGTTACACACACCTCAAGCAATGGGTACCGACGAGTTGGGGTATCAAGTTCACTGCATGGATAGGGCTCGCATTGGGCGCAAACGTCAGAAGAACAGATATGAGTGTATTCTTGCTGATGAGCAATGCAAGTGCTCGTATCGTAAGCCGAAACTACTACATAAGCCTTGCTCTCATGTACTTGCAGCGGCATCAATGACAAATCAATCAACCTATAATTATGTTTCGCAGTATTACAAAAAATAAGTTATACTACACACTTGTCATGCCGAGATATATGGGTACGCCATCTACGGGTCATTCACTGATCCACCTTTGCCAAACTGTAGACATGTCCTGAATAAGAACATGATAAAATGCCAACTTAGGACGCCGAGTGTATCGACATATTCGAAATGACATGGACCAGTCCGAGACAGGGCGTCTCGTGAAGATATGCAGCAGATACAATGAGGTCAGTCACACGTACGTCAACTGTAACAATCCCAGTGGTGGAATGTATAATTTGGAGGCTGGACCTTCAGGGTCAACACACGATGGTCGACGTTCTTTCCGTTGACTGGACATTTAATGTAATGCGATGAAATTTGTAATATTTCTTTTCGTGTATTCGATGGTCGTTTCACTGGACATTTAATATAATGCGATGAAATTTGTAATATTTCTTTTCGTGTATTCGATGGTCGTTTCATGGATGTCATGTAGTAACGACATCAGGTTTCACTTGTACTTCGTACGGTGTATTGTAATAATGCTATATCTGTCGTAGACATGTACTATTTATGATGAGGAACATTTGCCATATTACTATTAATGTTATCTGTAATGTGAAGTATGGTAACCCGTATTTTGTTTTTACATTGATCTGTACGTTGGTGCAAAACATTTTATTAATTCGTAAATTTTATGTAATGCAGGTGCTTTAGCATGGTGAACGACGGTGGCGGACAGTAGGCCGATCGCCTTTTCGATCCCTCTGTAGACCAAAGGCATCAGTCGCACAAGAGTGCCGTTGAGGGACTTCAGCTCCCACCCTTTCATCCTAGAGTACCAAAGGAGCTGCTGACTCTCGATGCTCGATGGGTTAACAGGTCAAGAGTACAAAAAAATGTCAATTCGTTAATGAAAGATTACCATATCTTATTTACTATGCACATACAGGTTACGCCTTGTCGGCTTGCTCCCTTTGTACTAGATGCTAGAGGCGACGGCCCTCGAGGAGCGATAGGTCCTTTCGCGTCGGCATCAGCAGAAGCAGTTCTACTTTGACAGGTCGAGACGAAAGACCCACACCTTCCACTACCCTGTGGTGAGGTCGCCCCATCCTACAGGATGTTTCCTATATACTAGGATTTCCCTGTGCGGGTGACCCAGTGGTGGCTATGGACGTGTCGCCACTTTGACGGGCTGAGCTGATGGCCAGGTACGCCAATATCCAACGGCGGCCGGGTTCCCCGAACTACAGGCCAATTGCAACATCAGAGATGCATGGACCCACGTAGAAGTGAATATTGTATTTTACGGTAATAAAATGCATAATTACACTCTTTTTAACCGAATGACGTCATGCATAATTACATTCTTTTTAACAGGCGGAGACCATCCACCCGGAGGCTGACGAGGCTACGATGTCTAGGCACCTCGAGACCTACCTGCTTTGGCTGTTCGGGTGGGCGTTGTTTTGCAACACGTCTGGCAATGCGGTGGACAAGTTTCTACTTCCGTACACCCAGTCGATCGCCGACTCCCAGGGAGACCAGTGCCCACCTACAGTTGGGCCTCCGTGGTGCTTACAGCTACTTGCAGGGGTTTGTGCGAGCGCGTCTTCAAGACGGAGGAGGCGGAGCTGTTGATCACAGGCTGCCCACTGTTACTTCAGTTGTGGTCGTATGAGAGGATCGCCGTCGATCGACCTCTCATGGACCACAGTATGTACGGTGCCGTCTTCTACCACGAGGCCGAGGAGGATAGACTTACAATGGGGTTCTCGTGGTTTCGCCGACGAGTAATGCAATAGACCACACTTTCGATTTATCCTCCTATCATATTGAACTTCTATAATTTTAAAACTTTACCACTTTTGCGGCCGACGTGGGCTCACGTCACGCCCCACGGAGACTACCTGGACTACGTTCGGATGCTGGACCAGTTTCAGGACCACGACTTTCAGTGGAGGCCCTACCAGGATGAGCTCGTTCAGGCTCGTACACATCTTGGGCTGTCGTCGCTCTGTACGGGTGACTCCGAGTACTTGCTTACGAGGAAGCCAGTACTCTTCGACATCTTTGTCGAGGAGTACTCACCGCACATGGTGATGCATCAGTTTGGGCTCCTACAGCAGTTTCCCCTACCAGTCGTGCACAGCGTTCCCCGACCGTTCACCAGTACTTTCGTTGCACACTTATCTTCATAATTGTTGTTTTTTATAGTGGCATGGACTAAGCATTTATTCATGTTGTAGGGTCACCAGACAAGGCCAGAGCGCCGGCGCTCTTTGGGGTCCTGTGATGGTCCCATGGGTAGATCAGTGGGAACAAGCACTGGAGGATCTCGTCGACGACGACCGGGAGTACGACGACCGCACGTACCACACGTACCTACGGTGGTACGTCTAAACATTTAATAATGCTGTAGGGTCACCGGACGAGGCCAGAGTGCCGGCGCTGTTTGGGCTCCTGCGATGGTCCCATGGGTGGAACAGTGGGAACAAGCACTAGAGGATCTCGTCGACGAGGACCGGGAGTACGACGACAGCACGTTCGACGCGTACCTACGGTGGTACGTACCCGCTACACGCACTCGTGTCGGATACACGCCTCCTACGGAGATCGTGCACGTACCTACCGTCTCCGACACGTACCCTCAGCACCACCCACAGGCCGCATATCAAGCGGTAATCTTTGCATCTCCTTAGGAAACTTACTAATTGGTCTGCATCATACAACTTACAACTACTTTGTTTGCATTATAAAACTTACATTTGTGTGGGATGTCGTGTTTTCGATAATTGTTGAACAGCATGACCTCGTACGACTGTCCAGCTTAGAAGCGCGCCATACCATGGAGCGCATCCAGGGAAACTTACTAATTGGTCTGCATCATACAACTTACATTTGTGTGGGATGTCGTGTTTTCGATCAATATAGAACAACATGACCTCGTATGGTAGTGCAATCTCGACGCACGCATTGCCGTTGAGCGCCTGCAGGGGGTATTCAGATGACGGCAAGCGAGGTCCTTGACACTTTTAGGAGGATTTACGAGAAGACCACGCGAGCTATTCGTCTGACCTCTTGTTGCGCCTCTCCAGCCGCCCTCGCTACCGTAGCTACAACGGCCCCCAGAGCCCCGTTCTCCGGTATAATAATGCATAAATCTTTTTTTCCTTTAACATGCACATATGAATCATAATAATTAAATACACGTCACGTGCAGGCAACCAGCGTCCGCGTGCTCCACCTCCGAGTGTCCCGGGGGTTGTCAGGCCCCGGCAAGACGCGCCCAAGACATCGGGTGCCTTGCAGGGGCCATTCTGGCCCCCTCAAGACGTGCCCGGGCCGTCCGGGGGCTTCCTGGGGTCTTTCTGGCCTCGGCATGACGCGCCCGGTACATCGGGTGGGTTTCAGGGCCCATTCAGCCCTCCTGTCGACGTGCCCGAGGCGTCCATTCAGGCGGCCGCTACGTTTCAGGGGTCGTTCAGGCACCCTCCTGCGCCCACTTTTTCTAGTTAGTCCTCCTGTTTTTATTTCCGGTTGTTGAATATATTATGGTGCTTACAAATCAACTCATTGAAGCTCCTATGTTCACCCCGACTTGGGACAGCCTAGAGACGGGCCTGAAGATGCATCATAGCCCCCTCGTGGAGCAACCAGCGTAGCAGGACAGTCCTCTCGCAGCGGGATCTGACAGACTACTTCTTCGACACTCACCAGGAGATAGAGCTGTCACAGTTGTCGAAGGCACCCCCTGTCACCTCGCAGCTGTCGCAACCAGAGCAACTGACGCCCAAGGCACAGCCCTGACCACAGCGGGACGTTGGGGCCCCGGACCGCTTCACTTTTCCCTCTACATAGCTCGGACGTGCGCGCAAGCCTCGAGTTGATGGTGCCGTTGGGGACGTCAAGCCTAATAGGACTTCGCCTCATGTTGTACCGCTGTTGACACAAAAAGTTAGCTTTTCGCGAACACACGTGCGGAAGCGTCAATTCAGTAATTGCGTCGCAACCAAAAACCAAGCGTGCCAGTCAATTTGATATGTAAATTGACAAGGAATAGATTGTCAGTGACTTAGCCCCAATCGGCTTTTAAGTAGCCAGATCAGGTTATATAAATAATCGGCTTTAGATAACCCGATTACAAGATCTATCGGCTTAATGCCTGATAGAGCAATTAAATGTAAATATTCATTCAATCATAAATCCTTTACTTCTTTTTGGTATTTTTCGTATAATATCAGCAATAAACCTTTTAATCAATGTATTAGATTAGATCAAGGAATAGATCGAATAGATTGGTCAGGCCAAGACAATATTCAAATCTAAAACGAGATGTAAACCAACAGATCAGTTTAAAGGTTTAAGGCTAATGAAGGTAAATACAATGGTAATCGGCAAATATCTACATATGCGAAATCCTAAACGAGATAAACAAGATCGATTAAACGAGACAGTTGCATACATCAGATTCAGAAAAAGCATACAAGATACTTGACAATCGGCATTGCAAGGTAAACACACATTACAGATCGATTAAATCGAGACAGTGCAATGTGCGAGAACACATTAAAGATCGGTAAATCCTGAGACAATTTAACATGCTTTGTATACACGAGATCAAGATGATGCAGCCATGCATACGGGTTATAAGGAGAGAATCGATTATCCTATCGAGATAGCTCTACCTGCGAGTTGAAGCCTTTCGACGAGGTCGATCGGATTCGAGAAAGTAGTTGTGTTTTGAGTATGATGTGTGTGTTCTCTCTAGACCTAAAGTCCTATTTATAGTATTACAAATTCGATACCGATACGCCCTATTTTACCGCGCCACGAAAGATATCTTCTGATCAGAGCGTATTGCTTCCGGAGTCTCATAACTATCGGTATTCTTCAACAAGCTTTTCTTCTTTGCCGATGAAGCCCATTTCCTAATTCGGCCCAATATTTCTGATATATTTAACCCTTTCACAAAATCTGATTTTACTGCCAAATTTGGGTGTCAACAACCACACGAGCACGGGCTTGGCGCTCACGTTCGGCCCCAAGCTCACGAGCTGCCCGCCAACGTTCAGTCTCCAGTTCTTCCTCCCTCTGCTGGTGCCTATCCTCATCAGCAGCACGCCTCTGTTCATACTCTCAACCAGATTCATCAATACTCCTGTGAACCGCGAGGTCATCAAGGATCTGCGGGGTTTGCTCAGCATCCATGTACTGCACAAACTCACATAATGGAGGCTACCATTCTCTAAAACATCAGTACGCTATGGTCGACATTGTATGAGCCGAGACGTATTCACAACAATAACACTTGACTCACCGGGCGTATCCCTAGCCGTCGCATCTCTGCAGATGGATCGAATGCACGGTTCGCGCATGACTAATACCGTCGGCTGAATGTGTCCGAAAGTTCGTACGACTTTCTCAATCGACGGATCCCCGCACAAACAAATCGGCGCATGTACGCCATATGGGTTATCTATTGGAAGAGAGGAGGTCGGGACAAAGGGGAACGCCATACTGTCCACCAGCTAGTTGTAAAAAGGACACTACTTTCTATTCTCTCGTAAGATACTTGGTGGACATAGCCTCTGCTCAGGGAGGGTGTATATAGGCCAGCCCGAATGGATACTTCAACAGCTACATGGTGCAACGGCTGGTTGGGAAATAATGCATTGTCACTGTTCATGATAGCGACCCGACACGCATGCACAAATAATGCATTGTCACTATACGTGAAAGTGACCCATCTGGCATGCGCCGTCTCTGCTAGACAATAATGCACGGTTACTGTTCGTGAAAGTGACCTGTCACATCAGCATTGTCTCTCTGCTTCGACTTGTAACTGAGTGGCGTGTTGCTGGGCCATTAACTTGGAGGCGCTCGTGGTGCTGGCATAGGCGTGTAGCCGAGTAGAGGAAGTAGTCGTTCAAATCTCAATCAGCACCGAGTCTCACAAGTCGTGGTAGGCATCGAACAGGACATGCTCGTCGAGGTCTCGCCCGTGGTCGGCGAAGTCGGCCGTAGTCGTAATTGATCTTCATGCGGTTGGTGTAGCTTGAAGAAAGTCATTGAAAGTCCTCGCTGGTCTTCAATGTCCCACGAGATATGGCACAAACAATCCTCACGCCGTGGCCGGCACCGACAAGCTTTACGAGCTCGCCGAAATTCACGACCTCTCTGCGCATACTGCCTTCAAATAGGCGTCACGGTCGTATCCGAAGTCGGATTTAGGCTTTCTTGGATTCGTTGGAAAGATAACGAGATAAGCTTTCCAACGCATCTTATATCGCGCCGAAACTCCTTCTGAGTCGACAGGAAATCATGATACAAGTTCTGTCCAGAATCTGAATGGGAACAGATCGCATCTTCTTCTCATGTTCCTCTCGCGGTTGGCGTCGCATGATGGACGCCGTGGTCATCAAGTCCGAGTGGTTTGCTGCTGATGACGGTTACCACCCGAGATTCTTCCTTCAACGGGACCTCGCCGTATCCGAGTCGGGAATTAAGCCCCCGGCGCACTACTCGTCGGTAGGCGGTGGCGACGTTCCCCAACACGACCGGGAGTCCGAGTGAAGCGTTGTTAAATTCCATCCCGGATCTGATCTTGTCCAAGTCCGAAAAGAGCGTTGTTGAAGTCCTTGGTTGAATTCTCACCGTATCCGAGTCGAGAATTGAGCCCCGGCGCACCACTCGGGAGTAGATGGTGGCGGCGTTCCTCGACCCGAACGGGAGTCTAGACGAAGCGATGTCGATGTTCTCCTCAGACTAGATCGGATCCAAGTCCGAAAGAAGTGTTGGTCGTCGATTGTTTAGAGAAGCTCCTTGCTGATCCTTGATGTCCTTGGAGGTGTAACGCGGCATAGACACATGCCGCAGCCTCCATAGATGGGTTTTACGAGCTTGCTGAGATTCGCAACCATCCCGTGCAGCCTGCCTTCAAACAGATGTCCCGGACACATCCGGACTCCGTTTTGGGTATTCTTGGGCTTCACGGAAAACTGACGAAATTATCTTTCCAACGCATCCAGTCTCATCCCAAAATTCCTTCTGGATCAACAGGAATTGAAGAAACAAGATGACGTCCAGAATCTGTCTTCAGGCCTCGCCGTATCCGAGTCGGGAATTGAGCCGTTGGCGTTCTACTCATGAGTAGATGGCCGTGGCGATCCCCAGCCCGAGCGGGAGGCGTTGTTGTAGTTCCTCCTAGATTGGATCTGATCCGAATCCGAGAGGTAGAGTTTGCCTAAGTCGTTGCCGATGCAATCGGCTCCCAAGCAGGAAGCCTTGTCGAGGGCGGAGATGACGACGACTCCGGTGATCGATGCCATCAAGACTTGAAAGATGATCTTGACGCTATCCCCTACTTGGCGCGCCAACTGTCGACTGGTGACTAACTGGGGGGTCACCGCCGGCAATGAATTTGTACGAGGGGACGCTAATCAAGAACTAAGTCAAATGGTAACACAAGACAGGGTTATACAGGTTCAGGCCCTCAACGGAGGAGGTAATACCCTACTTCCCGTGTTCTGGTATTATATGGTGGATCAAGATGCGGGATGCAAGATGATGCTCCTATCAGATGATTCGTTGTATCTACTCGATGGCTCCCTCCGATGGCCTCTACCCCGTCCCTTTATATAGTGCAGGGGGGATAGAGTTACAAGATGTCACGGGGTATATGGTAACTATTTCTGTTATGCTGTTACATGGAATATATGCATTGATCTGCTAATTACATGGAGATATACCATATCCTCGGATCCTTTCTTGCGGCTCAAGCCACGCGTAACCCGAGTGGTCTTTATCTTCAACCGACCGACCTGGATCACCCCCTATCTGCTCCTTTATGGGCCTTCTAGAGGATACCCGGGGCCCATGTAGTCCACAGTTTTTCTACTAGTGTGCCCAACAAAATGAAACAGAACTACCGCACGGAGTCAATCATGCTGCGGCCCGGCCCTCACTATCTTCGGGACTGGCCCAGGTGTGCTTGTGGAATGGATGCAGTGGTGCAGACCTTCGATAGGCCTGTCTCTGGTTGGACCGGACGGAGATTCTACCGATGCCCTGTATACGCCGTGAGTTTACTTACCTTCATATAGATAGAATTTATTTTACGATGTAACCTAACTCAAAACAAGTAAATGATTGTCGTATGGCATCGTGGATGGATGACCATTTTCCAATGGCAGCAGATGCATACATGATGGTTCTCCACGCAAGGATCGCAGATCTCGAACATCGTCTCGAAATGACAAGGCGTACACTAGAGTTGCACGTCTGCACGGAACGCTTGTGCCCTGCATGCCGAAGGCAACGCGGCTAGCCAGCTGGCACCCACATGTTACGTACTTTTCAATTCCCCTAAGGCATGGTACAAGTAAGATCGACACACGACTATAAGAAACGATGTGTGTGTCCTACATGCCACTGTTTATGTATGTCATGCTATCGTTTGGTATGTTTTCTTCGTACTGTTAATGTAGACATGCAAAGCATATGACTCTGTATTTGTACCTGATAACAAGGGTTCCGAATCTGTATGATTTCTAAATGAACATGCTTCCTCTCTCTCTCCGTCGATGCACACTCCCGCTGATAACGACTACATAGATAAGGCCTCGGAATCTCCCTGTTAACAAGAAGAAGGGGACCGCAATAAAATGTCCTACTGTCTGCGAGACACGACCCATCAGTGCTAAAGTATCGTACTATGTGCGCAACGTGACCCATCACTGCGAATCTCTGAACAATAATAACTTAGCTACGAGACACTGACATGACCCATCACTGCCATGCACATGTCGGCCATTTCAAAAGTTTATGCACGACTAATTTATGTCGGACGTGACAACACTACCTTCACAACATGCCATAATGTGTGGTACATTAGTCCCTGTTGAAGTGACCTCAATCTTATTAGCCTCCATTATGCCAGTTTGTTCAATATTTGGACACGGACTAGACTCCCGAAATGGAGCAGCAGATGCATAGGGAGGTGGCGGAGCGCAGGGCCAGGGCCAGGGCCGAGGAACGATGGCAAGACGCTCTCAGGGAAGAAAGAAACAAGCGGGCGAGAGAAGAGTTTCAGGCACAGCGTGAGGCTGACCGACAGCGGCTGTTCAATGAGCGTGAGGCAGACCGTGACAGAAAACGCGAGAGGGCTGCTAAAGCCAGGGAAGCTAGACCTAGCGCATTTGCGAAGGGAAAATACCCCCGCTGCACCCAGTAGTATGATTATCGTGTATGACAACTATCTTTTTAAATCTCCTAAAGCATGTAGGTTTAGTTATGATGCACTTTTATGGTAGATTGTTTTATGCATCATGAGTGCCATTGCTTCTATCATGTAATCCTAATTTGTATTATTTAATCTCCGGTTCTATAAAATGATGGAGTGTCTAAAAATATGGAGCGCGAAAATTTTTTACAATCTAATCTCGTTTTCAGCGCATGATCCCCCTACGGCATAGTACGATGGCGGAAACCATGATCCCCTACGGCATAGTTTCCTAATTTCAATTTAAAAGGCATAGTCTCCTACGGCTTTTACTTTTATCCCAATCCCCTGCCCTAGACTTCTACTAATACATAATTCATTCCTTTATTTTACATAGCCAAATTGATCCCGAGTACATTCTTTATTCATTCACATAGTTTCCTACGGCTTTGCATTTCCTTCAAAAAGGATGGAAGTCCGTTCTGCTACACTTTGTTCATGTAAACCAGGAGCAGGTTACTGTTTTTGGGGCGACCTCTCTAGCAGAGATAAACAATCTTATTCAAAGGGACTGGCATAAATTATCAAAAAACAGGGGGATTAAGAAAATTCAATTATAGAAAGGGGCGGGCCATAAGATTCTCTGCAAGGTCCTTCGCCTTCGGTAGGGCCCTAGTAGTGGTGCCTTCTTTTCCAGGGCATTTTTTCTCCATCCAATCAATTTTTTTCAAAAAAAAAACACCCATACCAAAACACGCCCTCTGGACGGGCGTTATGCAGAAAACGCCCACTGGACAGGCGTTACCAAAAATACGCCCTTTCACCGGGCGATTTTCATGAAAGGCCCTCTGGACGGGCGATTTTTATAAAACGCCCATTGGACGGACGTTTTTTGACTACGCGCCCGTCTGCCCGGCGATTTATAAAAAAGTCCGACTGTCCGACGCCGGGCGGCTATTTTTTAATAAATTAAACCGGGAAAGTATTTTTTAATTTAGAATTAAAAAAGCCAGAACAGTCATAAATTCTCGGCTGCAATGCCCAAAAAATTGGTTGTTATTAGAGCTGCCCAAATGGGACGAACCAAGTGGGCCGGTCCGTCGGGTCGGCACGGTTCGGTTCGCATTGTAACGGCCCTGTTCGTTACTATGCGAAGCGAACCGGCCCGATTTGGCCCGTTTGGCCCAGTACTATAGCAATCCAAATTTTGAAAATTGAACTGCCCGCCCGCCCTTGTCCCGCGCCCGTCCGCCCGCTGCGGCGCTGCCCCGCTACAGCTCTCTGCGGGTCCCACGCGGCAGAGATCGCCAGGCAGCCAAGCGCCTAGGCCACTGCGGTGCGCCGCGCGCGCGTGCGCCAGTGAGGTTGATATATTTCCATATATTTGTTTGCTATATATTTGATTTGTGTATTAAGTATTTTATGGATCGGTATCGAGCAGCCTCAATTGCCATGTCTGACAATCGGTTGTTTTTTCTGGGGTTGTGACAAAGTACATTGTTGAAAAGGTTAAGAAAGCACAGCTACACTCACCTCAAGCAATGGGTACCGACGAGTTGAGATATGAAGTTCGCTGCATGGTAGGGCTCGCCTTGGGCGCAAACGTCAGAAGAACAGACAGAAGTGTATTCTTACTGATGAGCCTTGCTCTCATGTACTTGTAGCGCCATCGATGACAAATCAGTCAACTTACAATTATGTTTTTCAGTATTACAGGAAGGAAGCTATACTGCACACTTGGCATGCCGAGATATATGGGTACGGCATGTACGGGTCATTCACTGATCCACCTTTGCCAAACTGTAGGCATGTCCCAGATAGGAACATGCTGAAATGCAACTTAGGATGCCGAGTGCATCGACGTATTCGAAATGACATGGATCAGTCCGAGGTAGGGCGTCTCGTGAAGATATGCAGCAGGTGTAATGAGGTCGGTCACACGTACGTCAACTATAACAATCCCAGTGGTGGAATGTACGATTTGGAGGCTGGACCTTTAGGGTCAGCACACGATGGTCGACGTCCTTTCCGTTGACTGGGCATGTAATGTATGCGATGAAATTTGTAATATTTATATTCGTGGATGTTATGTATTAACGACATCAGATTTCACTTGTACTTCGTATGTTGTAATGTAATAATACTATATCTGTCGCAGACATGTACTATTTACCATGAGGAACCTTTGCCATATTAATATTTATGTTATCTGCAATTTGAAGTATGGTAACTCGTATTTTCTTTTTACATTGACCCGTACGTTGGCGCAAAATATTTTTTAAATTCGTGAATTTTATGTAATGCAGGTGCTTCAGCATGGCGGACGACGGTGGCGGACAGCATGCCGATCGCCTTTTGGATCCCTCTGTGGACCGAAGGCATCGGTCGCGCAAGAGTACCGTTGAGGGACGTCTGCTCCCAGCGTTTCGTCCTAGAGTACTGAAGGAGCTGCTGACTCTCGACGCCTGCTGGGTTAACTGGTCAGGTCAAAAAAATTGTATATTCCTTAGTTAAAGACTGCGATATCTTATTTATTATGAACATGCAGGTTACACCTTGCCGGCTTGCTCCCAGTGTGCCGGATGCTGGAGGCCACGACCCTCGAGGAGCGATAGGTCCTTCCGCGTCGGCTTCAGCAGATGCGGTTCTGCTTCGACAGGTCTTTGCTTGCAGCTCTCGTTGACCGGTGGAGGCCAGAGACCCACACCTTCCACCTACCCTGTGGTGAAACGGACCACACTTTCGATTTTTCCTTCTATCTTATTGATATTCTGTAATTTTATAACTTTACCACTATTGCAGCCGACGTGGGCTCACATCACGCCCCACAGGGACTACCCGGACTACGTCCAGATGCTGGACGAGCTGTAGGACCACGACTTTGAGTGGAAGCCCTACCGGGACGAGCTTGTTTAGGCTCGTGCACCTCTTGGCGTAGCGTCGCTTTGTACGCGTGACTCCGAGTACTGGCTTACGAGGAAGCCAGTACTCTTCGACATCTTTGTCGAGGAGTACTCACCGCACAGGGTGATGCGTCAGTTCGGGCTCCTACAGCAGTTTCCCCTACCAGCCGTGCACACCGTTCCCCCTCACGTTCACCAGTACGTTCGTTACACGCTTTCTCTTGACAATTGTTGTTTTTATAGTGGCATGGACTAAGCATTTAATCATGTTGTAGGGTCACCTGGGGTCCTGCGATGGTTCCATGGGTAGAACAGTGGGAACAAGCACTGAAGGATCTCGTCGACGAGGACCGGGAGTACGACGACCGAACGTACGACGCATACCTACGGTGGTACGTACCGGCAACACGCACTCGTGCCGGATACACGCCTCCTACGGAGATCGTGCACGTACCTAGCGTCTCCGACACGTACCCTCAGCACCACCGACAGGCTGTATATCAAGCGGTAACCTTTCTATCTCCCACGGATAATTACTAATCCGTCTGCATCATAAAACTTACATTTGTGTGGGATGTCGTTTTTTCGATCATTGTGGAACAGCATGACCTCGTACGGTAGTCCAACATAGAAGCACGCCATGCCATAGAGCGCATCCAGGAGGGTATTCAGATGACTGCAAGCAAGGTCCTTGACACCTTCAGGAGGATTTACGAGAAGACCATGCGAGCTATTTGTCTGACCTCTTGTTGCGCCGATCCAGGCGCCCTCGCTCCCGTACCTACAGCGCCCCCCCAGACCCCCGTTCTCCGGTATAGTAATGCAAAAATCTTTTTTCCCTTTAACATGCACATATAAATCGTAATAATTAAATATACGTCGCGTGCAGGCAACCAACGTCCATGTGCTCCACCACCGAGTGTCGAAGGGGCATCGGGTGCCTCCCAGGGCCCATTTTGGCCCCCTTAGGACGTGCCCGGGTCGTCCGGAGGCTTCCAGGGGTCTTTCCGGCCCCGCCACGACGCGCCTGGTACATCGGGTGGGTTTCGCGGCCCATTCCGTCCTACTGTCGACGTGCCCGAGCCGTCCACTCAGGCGGCCGCTACGTTTCACGGGTCGTTGAGCCCACCTCCTGCGCCCATATTTTCTTGTTAGTCCTCTTGTTTTCATTTCCGATAGTCCAATATGTTATGATGCCTACAAATAAATCCATTGCAGCTCCTGCGTACACCTCGACTTGGGATGGCCCAGAGGCGGGCCCGGAGATGCATCACAGCCCTCTCGTCGAGCCACCAGCGTACCAGGGCAGTCCTCTCCCAGCGGATCTCTCGGACTACAGTTGTCTGAGGCACCCCCTGTCGCCTCGCAGCCGTCGCAGCTAGAGCATGCGACGCCCGAGCAATAGCCCCGACCGCAGCGGGACGTCGGGGCCCCGGACCGCTTTACTTTTCCCTCTACACAGCTTGGACGTGCGCGCAAGCCTCGAGCTAATGGTTCTATTGCGGGCGTTAATCCTAAGAGGGGTCGTGCGTAGGATCTTTGTTAGTCCATACTTTTTGTGTGTTGTTAGCACCTCTACTATGTCACTTTTATATCCTGTTGTTATTATTTTGTTTCTGCTATTTTGCCCACGCTCGACCGGACCCTACAACGTTTAACGATCGCCGACGTAGCGTCCGAGTAGGTGTGCCCCTAAGGTACGTCGTAGCCGGCAGCGCAGCGCAACCAAAACCCCCTAAGCGACAAATACTACTTTCATGCCTCTGCTCAGGGAGGGTTTATATAGGCCAGTCCGAACATATACTTCAACGGCTACATGGTGCAACGGCTGGTTGGGAAATAATGCATTGTAACTGTTCGTGATAGCGATCTGATACGCATGCGCAAATAATGCATTTTCACTGTTCGTGAAAGAGACCCATCTGGCATGCGCCGTCTCTGGTACGCAATAATTCACGGTTACTGTTCATGAAATTGATGTGATAGCACAAAGAGGTAAAAGCTGCTCCCACAGTGCTTCTACACAGGATGTGACAACACGACGAAGCAAAAGCAGCTCGTCGCCCATGCGCTGATAGGAATCCGAGGTCATTTTCCTTTAAATGGTGCACCCGGTGCCCACGAATCTCGCACCGCACAAACACCCGCAGCAGATATCTCGTTTTCAAACAGTCGTTCCTTCCACTAGAACTGTATCTTCAGTCGTTTGGGAGGTGGCCTCTTATTTCAATCTGTTTAATTGTAACTATATTTTTTGCTTTTATTATGTTCAACCTGCTTACATATGTGTTGTATGTGTTTTATCGTCCTCTTTATGTGTAGTACATGGATAACGTGTATACTATTACTCGTCCATTTGTGCCACCTAGATGGTGGTTTTCATACGGCCTAGGAGTTCAAGCACACGCACCCTCCGAAGATTTGCCGATTGTATCGAGAGCTCACTACAACACATATCCTACGATGCTTAGAGATCCGGAGTTCTATGGAGGATGGCCGAAGTGCCTCCACGGGGTCGACACGATCGTGCAGATTTTTTATCGTGTTGCAGATGGTTTTACGGGGCGTAGGTTTTACAGATGTGCCATGTTTGAGGTGAGTATACCATAAAAAATAATCTTATTAGGTTACAAAAAGGTTATTAAGAATATACTCGAATGTTCGCAGGCACAGGATTGTGGCTTTATAAAATGGATGGATGATCCATACCCAATGGTAGCATCGACATACATAGACTATTTGCACGGCAGAATACAACAGTTAGAGTGTAGAGTAAATGGTCTACTAAGTGCACAAGAGACAGAGTGGCACCGAAGACGATTAGTTCTTGACCCACAATTTGAGGTGAACCCCCATGCACCAATTATACACGTCTTTGTGGATGTCACTACCCCGACAGTCCGAACGAACTAGTGCGCTACAGGTGAAATAAATTTCGGAGGGAGTACGGGCACATCGAAGACCCAGACTTCGTACAAAACCATTTATGCAGTACTCGATGGTGCATTTGTTCATGTCATTTTCCAGATCAACTGCCTTAAACGCACGAGTACTTGTATTCCGATCGGAGTCACAAAAAACAAAGTGTCATTTTACCTTCTCTTATCATTCCCGGTTGTCACCGTCAAATTTATGGTTTTTCATAACCGATGATTAAATATTAAAACAAATTGATAAAAATGATAAAAGTCATGGCACGTATGATGAATAAAATAATTTATCATATTAGCGCATCATAACTAAACCTACATGCCTTAGGAGATTTCAGAACATAGTTGCTCCACACGATAATCATTCTACTGGGTACAGCGGAAGTTTTTTTCCCCTTTGCAAACGCAATAGGTCCTACTTCCTTAGCTCTAGCAGCCCTCTCGCGCTTTCTGGCACGGTCAGCCTCCCGCTCATTCAACTGCCACTGCTGGTCTGCTTCGCGCTGTGCTTGAAACTCCTCTCTCGCAACCTTATTTCTTTCTTCCCTGAGGGCATCTTGCCACCGTTCCTCGGCCATAGCACGGCGCCTCGCCGCCTCTCTTTGCATTTCCCGCTCCTGGTCGAGAGTTTGTTCCGCGTCCAAATATTGGACAAACTCGCACAATGCAGGCTAATAAAATTGGAGTTAGCTTTTGCGTCTATATGTTCCTTATGAAACAAAGAAGTAAGAAGTCACTTACAGGGTACTTTGCCCTCCTCTCCATCTCGGGTGTTCGGTCGTACGCATAGTTTGTGCACTTCCAATACCTTCTCCCGTAAGTATAGCCCATGTCTTAGGACTGCCTCAAAACGCAAAGACTGCCGCAGAGACACATAGGCGGCTGAACATCTCTTGGGACAGATTGATGAACAGACTCCCTTGGTGACGATGGAAACTCCATGTCACTTTATTCGTGGACAGAGGTTGTTTCTAAACTGAAGTGCTTCCCAACACTCTCCTCGTCTGAATACCTTGCCTGCTGCTCCCCTTTTTATAGCCAAGCGTGTGTCAATTAATTTATCAAAAAACATCTAATTAATTCATCCCTAATTAGCAATTTATCACCAAAACGCGTTACGACAAATATCTAGTTGCAGACAGGTATTGATGGCAGCAGTGTGAGCCTGCACTAATCCGAAGAGTGGCAGGCAGGAAGCGATAGCAGGCACACTTTATGGTAGTGGTCAGGAATCCGATGGCAGTGGCAGGAATTGATGGTCAGGAATCCAATGGCAGTGGCAGGCAGGAATTTATGGTAGTGGTTACGAATCTGATGGAAAAAACACTGCAGACAAAAAACGATCAGAGAATCCGATGCCGAGAGGGGGGCCACTGACATATAAAGCACCCGCTGGATGGGCGACTAATATAAAGCGCCCTCTGGACGGGCGACTAATATGAAGCGCCCTCTGGACGGGCAATATTTAAATAACGCCCCTGGACGGGCGTTATTTAAATACCGCCCAATGGGTGGGCGTTTTCTAATTAGTCTCCCGTCTGCTCGGCGTTTCAAAAATAACGCCCGACCATCGGGCGCCGGGAGGCTATTTTTTTAATTAATTTAAATAGAAAATTATTTTTAAAATTTCGAATTAAATTAAAGCCAGTACAGTAAAAAATTCGTTGACCCATAACTATCCAGGTTTAAAGACAGCCATGGCCCACGAGCCATCACTAGGCCACAATGTCAAGAGTATGGATCAGTTTCCTAACGAGCGAAGCGAAGGCATTTAGCCATTTACTGTTGCGGTGTTGCTGAGATTCCGCCGAAAAAAATGGTTATTTATATTTTTTAATTTTTTACACAAAAATGACTGTGCATATAGAGATTAAAAAACATAGATGCCGGTCGGGGTCTCAACGGACGATCGCCCGTTTGTTGGGCGATTGAAAGGTGCTCAGGCAACCCTACGGAGCGTCGGGGAGCAGTCGCTTGTTCAACGTGGGATAGGGTTTCGGTCACCCATTGAACGGGCGACATATGTTAAAACGCTTGTTTATGTGTATCGTAATCGCGCTTGATTTATACTAATCCACATGCATAGCTTGAGAAACTCGCAATGGAAGAACAGAATGACATAGGTTACCCTCCACATAATATCAGATACCATATGCCCATGACGAAGCATTTGCTTATTGATACTTATCTAAATCTATCCCATGATTAATCGAAGATGCATGCATGCATGCATGCATGGGTTAATCGAAGATGCATGAGCAACTTGCGACGTCCAGCAGCGGTCGCCTTCAACGCGATGACACGAGCCTATCACCCGTTGAACAGGTGATCTCGTATAAGCCCCCCCCCCCCCCCCCCCCCCGACACACCGTAGGACCGTCTGGACACTGTCCGATCGCCCAATCAACGAGCGATTGCTCGTTGAGACCCCGACCAGCGTCTATTTTTGCTTAATCTCCATATGACGACCATTTTTGCGTATAATCCTACCCACTTTTAGTTCGTGCGAAGTTGCTGCTATACAGTTGTGCGGATTGTGTTCTTCAACTAGCGAGGACGAGGCTTAGGGAAGCAACACCTACAATGACTCCGAAGTACCCCACATTTTTTTGATCTGAGAGCTAATTAGGATATATTTCCATTTGCATAATCATCAACCACCTTGGATTCCACGTTTTATCTATGCATATGGGTTGGATGCTTTTCGCTAGATTACTGTGGTGATTTTCCCTTTTCCATATCAATACCAGGTGTGGTCCAAGTTGGGATTAGATCAACAGGTAATTACATGTCAGAAAATTTTGCTACTTTGGAAGTTGCTGCGTCTCCAAGGAAGTTGAGCAACCGTTAGTCCTCCAGATTTCTCATGAGCCGAATAAAATCTACCAACTAGTAGGACCTACACCCTACAGCCTTGTGATCAGGATAAGAAGGCTGGTGCTTCTAGATAAGAATGTCTTGCACTGTGTGCCAATTCGTGATGACTATGTTGTGGTTAAGATAAACCTGGCACATTCCAATGACGTCGAACATGTGTTGGACACCATCCCAATGATGAGATCACAATGTTGTGGTATGCTGTCAACCAAAGGATCCAGTGAAAGAGGGGCAACATCGTGGTGTCCGATGCATTTTAGCCTGCAAGAACATCAAGTGCACCGCCGCCTCGCCCCTCATTGCCTTCTCCTACAAAGAAAATAGGTTCACAATCTTCTTCTGTAGAGAGGATAGCTTCACAACCTTCTACTCCCGTAGAGATGACAATCTCACTGCCTTCCACTTCATCCAACCCAAAGAACAAGGAAAAGAGAGTGGGAAAAGGAGACGACCTCTCTTTCTCAAGGTAATTTGACTCTTATGACTCCTCAAGACACCATTAATTAATACTGTTGCACAAGGTAATATCTAATATCAATTAGTGTCTCGTTGCAGATCCAAATCCTCCCACTTGAGCGAGCCAAAAGAACAATGTTGGGAATAGGAGGCACAAACACAGGATTTAACGTGGAAAAAACCCCTCCAAGGTGGAGAGGAAAAAAACCACGGGGAAAACAATCACTATAATGGTGCAAGATGTACAGGGTACAAGGGGGGCCTTTATATAGGCATGCCCAAGGGCAAATTAGTAAAAACTAATATTTGGAGGCATAACCTAACAAATCTCCCCTTGACTCTAAATCCATGAAAATGTTCTCCCAAAATCCCCGAAGGGCATTAAGCTCCGCGAATACCAACCAAGTCAAGACAATGCTTGAACTTGGTATTAGATAATGACTTTGTAAGCATGTCTGCAGGATTCTCATCAGTATGTATCTTTCCCACAACAATCTTGCCTTCAGCAACAACATCGCGGATAAAGTGGTACTTGATATCAATGTGCTTAGTCTTGGCATGATACATATCATTCTTGGTCAAACAAATAGCACTATGGCTATCACAATAAACAGTGTTGACACGCTGTGGAAAACCAAGTTCAGAAACCAGACCTTGCAACCAAATAGCTTCTTTAACACCTTCAGTAGCTGCAACATACTCTGCTTCAGTAGTAGAAAGAGCAACTACAGATTGTAATGAAGCTTTCCAACTCACTGCAGAACCACACAAAGAGAATAGATAGCCAGAAGTAGACCTTCTCTTATCGAGATCACCAGCATAATCAGAATCAACAAACCCAATAACATCATTCGACTTCACCAAACTTTTATCAAACATCAAGCCATAGTCAGAAGTACCTTTAAGATAACGAAGAATCCACTTAACAGCATTCCAGTGTTCCTTACCAGGATTATGCATAAATCTGCTAACCACGCTGACTGCATGAGACAAGTCAGGCCTTGTACAGATCATAGCATACATGAGATTACCAACAGCACTGGAATATGGAACGTGGGACATATAGTCTTTATCATCTTCATTGGTAGGACATTGACTTGAAGATAACTTAAAATGAGAAGCGAACGGTGTAGAAACAGGCTTGCAATTACTGAGATTATACCTTTCAAGTACTTTCTCAATATAACTTTTCTGAGATAGAAAAAGAGTACCAGCTTGACGATCACGCTGAATTTCCATCCCAAGAATTTTCTTAGCTGGACCAAGATCTTTCATCTCAAATTCCTGACTAAGTTGAGCCTTCAACTGATCAATCAGAGACTTGTCATGAGAAGCAATAAGCATATCATCAACATAAAGCAGTAGATACACAAAAGATCCATTGGAGAACTGCTTGAAATAAATGCAATGATCATAATTGCTTCGAGAATAACCATGAGAAATCATGAATGAGTCAAACCTTTTATACCACTGCCTTGGAGCTTGTTTCAAACCATAAAGAGATTTCTTCAAATGACAAACTAAATGCTCTTTTCCAGGAGCAACAAAACCCTCAGGTTGAGTCATAAAAATCTCCTCATCCAAATCTCCATGAAGAAAAGCAGTTTTAACATCAAGTTGCTCTAATTCAAGATCAAATAAAGCAACAATAGCAAGCATAACCCGAATTGATGAATGACGAACAACAGGAGAGAACACCTCGTTAAAGTCAATACCTTCCCTTTGTTCAAAACCTTTCACCACTAGACGGGCTTTCCACCTTGCAGGTTCAACTCCAGAAAGTCCATCCTTCTTCTTATAAAGCCATTTACACTTCAGAGGTCTTGTACCTTTTGGAAGCTCAACCAAATCCCATGTATGATTTTTATAAAGGCTCTCAATTTCTTCATTCATAGCAGTTAACCATTTAGAAGAATTATCACATGAGATAGCTTCAGAATAAGAAGACGGCTCAAAAATTTCATCACTAGCAGTAATGAAAGCATAATTGGCAACATTATCAGTGTCACGATATCTAGCTGGCAATTGAATATCACGTCTAGGTCTATCACGTGCAATGCAATGATCATCAGAAACAGGAGGCTGAGAAACTGACAGTGTAGAAGAACAAGCAGTAGAATCAACAGGTAAGTCTACCTCAAAAGTTGGATTGCTTGTAGGAACAACAGTTTCAGATGCATCAGTGGATGAGGTACCACTAGTAGAAACACCTCCAGAAGAACATAATGAGCTTTCATCAAAAGTAACATGACAACTAACAATTACTTTCATAGAATCATCACACCATAAACGATACCCTTTGACACCGGAACCATAGCCAAGAAAAGTGTATTTTTTAGCTCTAGGCACTAGCTTTCCATCATTACTATGAGCATAAGCAGGACACCCAAAAATTCTAAGATTAGAATAATCAACTGGTTTGCCTGACCATACCTCTTCTGGAATTTGAAAATTAATCGCCGAATTGGGAGAGCGATTAACCAAATATGCAGCTGTATTAATAGTCTCCGCCCAAAAGCCATGCTTTTCCCATAAGCCAGCATTGGATAGCATGCAACGGGCCCTCTCCAGAAGAGTGCGATTCATGCGTTCTGCACGACCATTCTGCTGAGGTGAACCTGGGACAGTCAAATGTCTAGCAATACCATGATTAGCACAATATTTATCAAACTCACCACTGCAAAATTCCAATCCATTGTCAGTTCTCAATTTCTTAATTTTCTTCCCAGTTTGATTTTCTACCAAAGCTTTCCAAGTCTGGAAAGTAGGAAAAGCATCACTCTTATGCTTTAAAAAGTAGACCCAAACCTTACGAGAGAAGTCATCAATAAAAGAAATAAAGTACTCACAGCCTCCAATGGAGGGGTGAGGAGAACGACCCCAAAGATCAGAATGAATATAATCAAGAATTCCTTCACTCTGGTGAGTAGAAATAGCAAAGCTAACTCTCTTCTGCTTGCCAAAAACACAATGTTCACAGAATTCCAAATTGCCAATATCTTCTAGACGACCTTTCTTGTGCAAGAGATGCATACCTTTTTCACTCATATGACCCAAGCGCATATGCCAAAGCTTGGTATTAGAGGTGTTGGATGCAATAGCAACAGCTGCAGTACCTGTAACTGTAGAACCTTGCAAGTAATAAAGGTTATTCATACGATTGGCCTTTAAAACAACACGGTTGCCAAGAGAAACCTTAAGAACACCATTTTCACCGGTATACTTGTATCCCATACCTTCTAAGGTGCCCAAAGAAATAAGATTCCTCCTCATTTTTGGAACATGACGAACATTTGTAAGATTCTTGAAAGTGCCATCATGAGTTTTAATTTGAATTGAACCAATACCGATAATTTCTAGTGGAGACTCATCACCAATAGTAACATCATCATTTGTAACAGCAGTATACTCAGAAAACCATTCTCTATGGGAGCAAATATGAAAAGTACACGCTGAATCGAGAACCCAAGAAACACGTTTCTCTAAATCAGTGGTGACCAAAAGTGCTTCTCCACCCTCACTATCAGGATTTTCAACAATTCTAGCCTCAGCAGATTTTTCCAATTCTTTTTTCTTTCTCTCTTCTTTATTTTTCAGTTTGACACACTGAGAAATAATATGATCATTGGCTTTACAATAACGGCAAAAGTTGTTGGAATTACGACCTCTTGATTTAGACCGAGACTTTGATCTATTAGAACTGCCAGTTTGCTGAGATCTACCTCTAACAATTAAACCCTCACCCTTTCCACCGGAATGAGAATCAACATCAAACTTCTCCTTAGACAACAAATTTGACTTAACATTCTCAAAACTGAGGGTAACATGATTGCCATAAAGCATAATTTCTTTAAAGTGTTTAAAGGTAGCAGGCAATGAGACAACCAACAAAATAGCCTTATCCTCATCTTCAATTTTCACTTCTAAACTCTCTAAGTCCACAATGATCGAATTAAATTCATTGAGATGAGACTGAATAGAGGTACCTTCTGCCATGCGAATAGTGTACAAACGTTCTTTCAGGCGCAATTTATTGGCAAGACTTTTAGTCATGTACAACGACTCCAACTTTGCCCATAGGGAGACGGCAGTCGTCTCTTTAATAACTTCGCGCAGAACATCTGTAGACAAACTGAGCTGTATGGCAGATAAAGCCTTTTGATCTTGTTCTTCCCACTAACTTTCATCAACTTTTTTCGGTTTCTTCAAAAGAGCTTTCTGGACACCGAGCTGTGTAAGAACAGCCTTCATCTGAACCTGCCAGATAGAAAAACTGATCTTGCCATCGAATTTTGCAATATCAAGTTTTGCAGACATAATGGCAAAAACAAATATATTTTGCAATGTCAAGTTTTGCAGACATAGTGGCAAAAACAAATATCAGGAACTAATATAAGAAAATAATCCCTGAAATAATTAATCTGGACCGATACGATGAAAACCAATTGAAACAGCGAAATTTCCTGGTGGACGAAGCCGTGTGCACAAAGCAAATTAGATTGATGTGAATCCTTGCTGCTTGATGAATGAACGAACGAACGCACAGGGCGTCTTTTTTGTCCTCGGCACGGAAACCAAGACCAGATGGTAATTGATGCTTGGGAAGAGCGGTGGCTGTTGGGCACGGCCACGGCAATTCGAGCAGAGCACAGCGGCAGAACCCGTGCGACCACGCGGACGGCGACGACGGCTCGGGTTGCCACGCGAACGGTGGCAGGAACGCGCCGAAGGGGCCGAGGTGAGCGCGACGACGAACTGCAGATCGGAACGTGGCGCCGGCTTGGTGCAGGAAACACGGCGACACGACGAAGTCTCGTGCGGCCAGCGAGGGCAGGAAACACGGCGACACCCGGAGGAAGCCACGAGCAAACGCGGCGGCGGCTTCTGGAAATTTTTTTTGTGGAGCTAGGGTTTTGGTGGAACCAAGAAATCAGGACCGTTAGATCGAGGATCCGACGAACAAGGAAAAGGGAGAGGGGAAGAAGAAGGGCTCTAGTAAGCAGCCGACGAGGCAATCGAAGCACAAGGAGCTTGTCACTAAGATGAACCCGTCCGTTGGAGCATATTGGACAAGTTCCAACATAAAACTAAATCCTGTCAAGTCTATGATGAATATCGATGAGGTAGCAAAAGCAGGGCAACCATGTGTCTACCTGCATAATTACTACATAAAGGCTCATAGAGACAATTAGGATGTTGACATATGCTTGCTGTACAAAAACGTCACTTTTCTACTGGTGACAGCTACTTCCTTATGGCATTCAGTGACTTATATGACCTCTTCGACCTTGACGCGCTAGACGCCTTGTTACAATGCATCACATTGTAAGTCACTTCAAACTGGACACTCGTTAACTAACACCACTATGTCTGTAGGCCTTGTTCTTTTCAGCGTAAAGTTGAGTTGAGTTTTACTATAGCAAAATTTGTTATTTTTATATAGCATATATGTTGTAATAATTTGTAACTATTTTTTCAGACTGTTAGTTTGCACATATATTTTTATATCAAAGATCTTAAAACTATTTTTAATTATTTTTTCAACCTCTTTAGACCCCTTTTAAAGGGGAAATACGATGTATGACACTCAATTCGTTCGCCTGATACGAAACGACATTAAATTGGGACGCCTGATACCAGATGACACTCAATTCATAATTTTCTCCCACCAGTGACATTTTGCCCATTTTCACTCCCTTTCTCTGGTTTTTCCCGTTTTGCCATGTGGAGTGACCGAAATGCCCCTAGGCAAAATGGCGTGTAAACTCACATTTAAACCCCTGAATAAACGTGGAATATTGACCATTTTTGTTGCCTTAGGCTAGCTTCATTTTTTACTGGATAACCATAGTTTTGAACGCATGTGTTTTTGAATGTAATTTGAAAAACGATTTGAAATTTCCGCATCATTTCAGCAGTACATAATCAACAATATATTTCAGCAGCCAATAAGCATAATTTCCGCATCATTTCAGTAGTGCATGTAATCAATTATTACCAATAATCATCATAATCTGGACTTATAATCAATAATCACAAATAATCATCATAATCTGGACGCATCATCCTTTATAGCTGAGAACCATAATCAATACATTTGAGCAATACATAAGCATCATTTCAACAATATATTTCAGCAACACATAAGCATCATTTCAACAGTATATAAGCATCAATTCAGCTGTACAAAAGGATCATAACCTGACATCAAGCTGACGTAGTTTGCCATCAAACTTTCACAACCAACAAATTGCATAGTTTAGCAGTACTTGCCGTGCAAAACACAGCTTAGCATTATACACACAAAAGAAATGGTTTGCCTTCAAGTTAGAGTTTTTTGGAGGGCTTTTTTGGAGTATGTTTTTTGCTACTGGCTCTGGTTATCCTAAGAGGAGTTGAGATGGTGTTGTTGTTCCTCTGCCTCTTATTGGCCCTTGGAGGGGTCTGGCTGGAGCCTTCTCCAGAAACAAGACTCCCCATCATCTTTGTCACTATCATTTCGAACACTTTTATCATCTTAGGCTGCACCCGACGCATTGTACACACGCAACTCATATATGGCATCTTCACCAACAATTGGGATTACGGCACCAACATTGTCCTCGACAGTGTCAATAATGCAAAGTTTATCCCAATCAAACATCAATGCAGAGGTAGGATCTCCTCTATTATTAGCAACAAGCTCAATCCTACATATTTGAGCTGTTAGGTTTTCGCCTAACAGAACACACACATGGTCTCAAGAATCCTCCATTCCACCCAAACGCATCAACCAGTCTGAAAGAAATCGCAAAAATCCCAATCCCTAAACACCGGTAAACCATAACATTGAACCGACCAAGGGGGAAATGCGCATACTCACCTCAGGGGCTCTCCATTGGAGGCGGCGTGCCGGCGATGTTCACGACGAGCGACTGGAGGCGGCGCGTCGGTGGGTGGCGGCAGGCGGGCTGCAGGCGTGCGCAGCTTCGACTAGAGGTAGCACGTCGGTGGCGGCGGCTCCCCCGTTGCCTGCGATTGGCGACCGGTGGCAGGCTGGCGGCGACCTCGAGTCACGTCGCCTGGCGCCCTCCCTCTCCTGTCCCGTGCCCAGCGAGTGAGCCCGTCCCCCCTTGAGCTGGTTGGGTCAAACCGGTTTACAAGGTTGGCTTAGCAAGGGTATTTTCATCAGTTCATCTCATATTATTTGTGAAAAACAGGAAAACCAGGGAAAAGGGGTGAAAAATGGGCAAAATGTCATTGATGGGAGAAAATTATGAATTGAGTGTCATCTGGTATCAGGCATCCCAATTTAATGTCATTTCGTATCAGGCGAATGAATTGAGTGTCATATCGTATTTTCCCTTGAGAACTCTCAAATTTTGCTACAGTAAAACTCAACTTTACTCAACACTGAAAAGAACATGGCCGTAGTCTAACTATTTCCTTATCAGTTAGACAATTGATGAAAGAAGCACAAGCTAGGAGGTTGCCCGTCATATTCCTTGTTCCTTGACAATTTCATGCACGACAATCGGCTGGAATCAAGGGTTTGTTTTGGAGTATAGGCCCAAAGTTCTAATTAATAATGTACGAAAGGACTTCTTGATTGGTGCCCACAATACCGGTGGCCATTGGATCCTTCTAGTCATTTGTCCCAATTGGAACATGGTGTGATACCTAGATTCATTAAGACTATTTGGACTAGGCAAACATGAAGATTGTGATTTACACCTCCGTGAAAGAAGCCCTCGACGTGTAATTTGTCTAACTTAGTTTGCATATTCAACTTTTGAAACATTCAAATGTTGCCTAGTCGATTCGACCCCTCCTTATAGGTCATATGCTCAATATATTGAAGCAGTCAACCCTTGGTCCAAACCGACATCAGTCCGCAAACTAACACACAAGATACCATTCGAGTTAAAGTAATGCTAACAAAAAGATTACATTTATAAATTGCTTTTTTTTGGATGAAGTTACAACAAAATTTTTATTATACAGTGGACCCAACAACCATCGGCAACTCTTGTGAATTTTTTGTTGTGCAGAAAATGACCGAAATAGCATACACATAAAAAATCAATAATGTCGAAGTAAGTTGACACATATATAGTTATATTTTTAGCAAAAAAACTTATTTCTTAGAAAACATAAAAGTGGTTGGATATAATACACGAAGGATGATGCGAATGCTTCATTCGACAACACTGCCCTTTTGGTGTTTCGACGACAGATCCCCATAATTTTTTTTTTGGTGTCCGAAGCCATCAACCCAAAAGGCGAGTTACACATTTGAATCTAGGATGATATAAGAACTACTTTGACATTATGTTTCGAATGTGTACTTCCATTATTGATTGCAACATTCATTTATAACTTTTGAACATGTACTGCCTTTTTTTTTATAAAAATATAGATTTTGTGAATTTGTGAATTTTTAATTTGTAAATGTATTCAGTGGTGTATATGTCATGCGATGAATAAATAAGGTGCCGAATACTGGATCTACACCATAATGCAACAGGTTCTGCATGCCTTGAGACACATAACACGAGTGATGTGTCAAAACTAAAGTCCATTGTTGCTATAATACAAAAGGTGACTGGTGAACATTTCAAACGTCATTTATTATACTTATTATCATAGATAAAAGGCGGCAATTTCATCTGTCACTTATTTGAGTCATAAGTAATCTACGTGAGCCTCTGGGAGGCGAAAATAAGTGACAGGCTCTATCTCAACCCGTCACTTATCACATTATCATTGGTGACGGGTGGTTATTTGATCCGTCACTTATCCAAATCATAAGTAACATAGGGGGCTATTGTGAGATGAATATAAGTGACGGACTCTATTGCAAACCGTCACGTGTCGCAAATCATGGGTGACGGGTGGCAATTTCATCCTCACTTATCCAAGTCATAAGTAACATACGGGGGCTTATGTGAGACGAATATCAGTGACACTCTATTGCAAACCGTCACGTATCGCAAATCATGGATGACGGGTGGTAATTTCATCCATCACTTTTTCCGTCACTTTCGTATGTCTCGTGGGTATTCTTGAATGGATCTAACCTTGGTTTTGCGAGAAATCAGTTTTTCTACAGGTTTTCGATCAATTCCAGAACACCCTGGATCGGAACATCCGACGGCCATCGGAACATCCGACCCAGGATCGGAACATCCGACGGAGGGTGTACTGTACCACGTCGGAACATCCGACGCTGCATCAGAACATCCGACCGACTGGTTACTGTTCAAGTTTATTAATTCCGCAATTTCGTTTTATTCGCCTATTCACCCCCCTCTAGGCGGCATAGCGATCCTTTCAAAGCGATCGAAAATCCTTGCTTTAAGTCTTTGTAGTATCACTCCATTGGCACGCTCCACCTGCCTGTTGCTTCTTGGGTGGGCCACGAGGCGTAACAAATCTTGATGCCCAACTATTCGCCGCAATCTTGGAACTCTCTGCTCATGAACTGAAAGCCGTTGTCGGTGATGATTCCATTGGGCATGCCAAAACGCACGACAATGTCACGAAGGAACTCGCGCGCCTTAGCAGCCATGATGTCCACAACTAGTTTGGCTTCAATTCATTTCGTGAACTTGTCGATGGCGACAAAAAGATGGGTGAATCCGCCTTCAGCTCGCTTGAAAGGACTCACCATGTCGAGATTCCTGACGGCAAAGGGCCAAGTGATTGGTATGGTCTGCCGATCCTGAACCGGCATGTGAATCTGCCGTGCAAAGAATTGACATCCGTCACACGAGCGCACTATATCTTCCACATCTGTTACGGCAGTCGGCCAGAAGAATCCTTAAGCTTTGCCTACCAGGGAACTTGCTGCCGCATGATGTCCGCACTCCCCGAGTGGATGTTATTTAATAGATCCTTGCCCTCTTGCTCAGATATGCAACGTCTTAATACCCTGGAACTGCTTTTGCGGAAAAGCTCGTCCCCCGATTAACTTATAGTTTTTGCTTCTTCGTGTTATGCATTCGGCTAGGCTGCGATCATTTGGTAACTCAATCTGAGGATATAATCTAAATACGGCTGCATCCACCTGGGGTTGATTGATAATACCTCTTGTTCCACATGACCTTCTTGCTTTTCGTTTTGCGGCTATGGTAGTTTAATAGATGGCTTATGCAATTCTTCGACAAAAACACCAGTCGACACTTGCGCCTGACTGGATTCCATCCGTGCTAGCTCATCTGCTGCTTCATTGTCTCGACGGAGCACATGTATTAGCTCTAAACAGTCGAATTTGTCCTCCAATTTCCCGACTTCCTGACAATAAGCTGCTATGTTGTCGCTAATACAAGACCACTCCTTTTGCACTTGGTTGATCATGAGTTGAGAATCTCTGCGAACCATTAACTGCCGTATGCCGAGTGATATGGTGATGCGAAGCCCGTGGATGAGTGCCTCGTACTCAGCGGCGTTATTACTGACTGAAAACAGGATCTGTAGGATGTAGCTTAGCTTCTTGCTAGTCAGCTGCCAGATCAACTCCTCAGACTTGCATCCAACGAAGAAGGCATCGATGATCATTTGCTCCAAAACGTCCCAGATCTCATTCTTCTTTTTGGTGAAGCGCTTAATGAACTTGCGGAGAGTCTCATTCTTCCGGCGATGTAGTTGTCCGATCTCCCATCTCCCGGTGGGCCTTTCATAGGTCCCCTGGAAGCTAGCGATGCACTGTTCTTGAAGGTCGTCCCAAGACTCGATAGAGTTCTCCAGGAGTCCCTTTTAGCCATGTTTGGGCTGTTGCTATCAGAGCGACTAGCAAATAGTTCTCCATTACGTTCTGATTGCCTCCTGCGGTGTTGACCACCAGGGCGTAAACTTGCAGCTAGTTCTTTGGATCCATCTCGCCATCGAACTTGTCGATACCTTCGAGGTTGAAGCCATCGGGCCAGACCACTCGGCGAAGATCTGGGGCGATCGCCCGAATTCCCTCCAAGGGTCGTGGTTGTCGGCGCCGCGGGGATCTGCTGCAGCGCTCTTGTCATGGGCCGCAACGGCAATGTTCTTCGTGATGATCGTGCCGGCTAGCGGTACTTTCGGAGTGGTCGTTGCTATGCCAACGGCGATGACTACAGGAGATAAGCTCGCTGTCGATGCGTTCGCTTCTCCTGGCCTCTATGTCGTGGCGAAGGTTGTGGCCCGCCGATCGGTGCGATCCACCGGCGGCGGAGTCGTGCGCCTTGCTCCGGTTGCGCGCGGAACGGCTGATTGCCGTTACGGGCGCGGTCGGAGCCGGGTGCGCCTCATTTTGCTAGATGGCCGCCATCTCGACCATGGCCGTCGCTTAGGCCTGGATGAGCGGGCTGTCTTCTGGAAGCTGCGACGCCATGGTCTCTAGAAGAGTCTTTGAAGCAATGATGTTCGCTTGAGGAGTCGTGTAAACGTCTTGATCCCTCAGCTTTACTGCCCGCAACTCGTTTTGGATGTTGCGGCCGCGGATTCGAAGCTGGTGCATGCGGTCTTGATCTTCTGCACAGCTTTGGTCCGGGTCGACCGCCTCCATGGTAGTTGCTTCGTTCCCGGTGGGCTGAGAAATGGAGTGATGGTCTCCCGCGCTCAGGACAAAAACTTCGTTGTAATTGCGGATCTCAGTGCTCTTCTCTGACTCGGAGTCCGAGTAGGAGAGGCTGACCTGCTTGCTTTGTCCGATAGGTTTGCCAACATTTATGACACCTACGAACGTGGTTGGATTCGATCGGATTGCCCCGACGGGATTATGAGATTGATTCTCAGTGTGGTAACCTCCTGTCCTAAGTTCAGGAAGATCTGCGCGATGGTCGCAGCAGAGTTCCTGAGCCTGAAGGGAGATTCAATCTGATATGTCGAAACTCCCCTGGACTGGATTGTGTCTGAATCCAAGGAACTGTTGACGCCGAGTCCTTCTCTGTGGTCTTCGAGGGAATACGTGAGATGGAATTGTTGGCGGATCGATCTACCGAAAAGCATCTGTGGAGTTGTCCAATCCGAACGGTAAAGGAGATGATGAAACGTAGGTACCTTCTTGGGCGATGATCTCTTCGGGAGGGGAGTGATGAAGGTTGCCGATGCCGTTCGTCGCAAAGTCTAGGGAACCGAAGCGCAATGCTTGTCCTGGCGTGAAGACGATGGTCAGCGATCTTGATGATGCAATCTGGCTCAAACGATGATCTTGACGCAGCCCCCCTGCCTGGCGCGCCAACTATCGACTGGTAGCTAATCGGGGTTACTGTCGGCAATATATTTGTTTTGGGGTTGTGCGCTATAAATGCTCAATGGTAACACAAGATAAGGGTTTATATAGGTTCAGGCCCTCAACTCAGAGGTAACACCCTAATCCTATGCTCTGGAATTATGTGTGAGTATGCGTATGCGCGTGTAGATATGAGTCTGCCTCTACGGCCCCTACCCCTCCCTTTATATAGTGTAGGGGGACAAGGTTACATGATCATATCTGGTATATGATACCGAATTCTATTACATCAGCACATGTCATGTACCGACATTTACAGGTACAAATCTCCTAATCATATGGAGCTAAACTCTATCCTTGGGACAATCCTTGGCGATCAAGTTACATGTAGCCTTAGTGGTCTTCATCTCTATCCAGCCGACTTGGGTCGCCCCCCCAACCGTTGCCTCATGGGCCTTCTATGAGGATATCCAGGGCCCATGTAGTCCATAGTTAGATTTCTCATGAGCCGGATAGAATCAACCAACTAGTAAGACCCACGCCCTATAGCCTTGTGATCAGGATTGGTGGGTATCAAATGGAGGTCTTAAGGGGTCTGGTGCTTCTAGATAAGAATTTCTTGCATTGTGTGCCAATTCGTGATGACTATGTTGTGGTTAAGGGAAACTGGTACATTCCAATGTCGTCGAACATGTGTTAGACACCGCCCCCAATGGTGAGATCACAATATTGTGGTATGCTGTCAACCAAAGGATCTAGTGGAAGAGGGGCAACATCGTGGTGTTAATCCGCACTAGGGAAAGTCGCTATCTCTTTCTAATACGGACTACATCTAAAGAGTAAATGTTAACTCGCCTGGCTCTGGTAGGTGGTCCTCCTCGGCATCCCCAAATCTTCCTACGGGATCGCCCACGTCTAATCATACCAACAAACAATAATTACTTACTAATGCAATGGAAAACATGATGCATGCACGATCTAGGTCAAACCCTCGGCACAAATACCTTAGGTCAATTAGCGAACCGCATGATATGCTATGCATGACAAGTGCATTAATAAATAATATTATTAGTATATAATAGTCTACTAATCCCCAAAATACGGTGTCGTATGATTAGATCGCTAAAGAGTGATTAGGGTTTTTTAAGGTGACATAATAACGACGAATATTTGGAAATCAACCTATGTTCGGGCTAAAGTTTAACGGAGTTGACAATTCGCTAAGTGTTTCAAAATAAAAGAGATAATCTTAGGTTACATCTCTCCTTGATATATATTTTCTAAAGATTGCTCCTTAATTAATTTATTAGGAAAATGATTTATTTAATTGTTGGGTTTTGCCATTAATATTCCTTATGAGAATAAGTAATCACTAAAAGCAATTTAAATGTTTTACATTTGTTATGACATTTATCTATCCATGATATCTCCTAAAGAATATTTGGGCCTAAATCATTAAATACTATTCCCAGCAATTACCCTAAAATTAAATTAATCATTTCTATATATATGAAAAATCACATTTTTAAACTAACAGTGCCAATTTTCCCATTACAGTGATGGATTTTATATTTTTTTGTAAAATCATAAATGGCTTCTAGTATTTACCTAAATTTTTCTAGAATTTTTGGGGGTCGTTGGCTATTTTAAATAAATCACAAGCTCAATTGGCAATTATCTAAATAATAAATTGCTGGAAAATCCTTACCGGGCCAAGCCAACTAACGAGCGGCCCAGTTGCCGGTTTCGGCCCGCGGCTCATTCGCGCGCACGCGCCCGCGTGGCCGGGGAAAACGTCGGAGGCGGATTTTGAAAAGGCGCTAAGGCGACGGGGACACGTCCACACCACTGGCGCTTCCACTTAACCTGACCAGTGGGCTAGGGCCCACTGTCAGTGACTCGAGACCAGAGGGCCACAGCGCTCGCTCTGGGAGCGCTCCTGGCAGGTGGAGCCATGCGTCATAGGCTCGCATCCGCTGCCGATACGAATCCTGAAGCAGATCGGACGGCTGTGGTTCATCGTCTTCCTCGGGTTAGTGATGTGGCCGACGGCGGCGACATGCAACGCGGCGGGGACCCAGGCACGATTCCGGCCATTGTTATTCATGCAATCGCTTCTACGGCTCTCTACCAGCCTAGCGATGCCCTTTGCGAGGCCGGAGGTGGCCGGACGCGGCGGCGCGGCAAGCGGAGGCGGAGCCGAAGGCTCGCCGGCAGCGCAAGCGAGCGCCATGCATCTACAATCTACCAGGTAGGGCGAGGAGCAGGAGAGGGCCAAGGGGATGCTCACCACGGCTTTGACGGGGACTAATGGGGCTTGGGGACGGCTGACGAAGGAAGGTCCGACGGTCACCGGAACAGGGGTGGCATCGGCACGGCGGCTCCGAGCAGTTTCTAGGGAAAAAGGTTAGAGAGTTTCCAGGGAGCATCGGGAGAGATGAATTGGGGAGAAGCTCACGGGTTCGCTAGGATTCCGATGGCGCGCGGTGACGGTGAAATTGGGGAAAATGCGGAAAGCTCGAGCCGGCGGAGCAGAGAAGGCTTTATAGACGGCGGACTGTGATGAGGGGCTCGGGACGCGCTCGGTGATGCGGGGGAGACAGTGGCGTGGCGACGGGACCGGCGAGGAGCTCAGCGCAGCAGGGGAGGACGTGGCGCGGCACGGCGCGGCGAGGTGACGTGCGTAGCGCGGGCATGATGAAGGGCGCAATGCGCGCGGTGCTGCTAGGGCAGGCGGTAGACATGCGGCGGAGGGGACAGCCGGGCAGTGGCGGCCCACGGGGCAGAGAGAGCGAGGGAGGAGGGGGGGAGAGAGAGAGAGAGGGAGGGACTGACGGTGGGGCCCACATGACAGCTCGGTTTAAATCCGACGCAAATTCGAATTTTGCCCAAATATTTGAATTGCCCCGAAATAGGGTGTTACAGTTCATCACTGTTATAATTCAAAAGGTGACCGGTGGACATTTCAAACATCATTTATGATACTTATTATCATCGATGATAGGCGGCAATTTCATCTGTCACTTATTTGGGTCATAAGTAATCTACGTGAGCCTCTGGGAGGCGAAAATAAGTGACGGGCTCTATCTCAACCCGCCACATATCACATTATCATTGGTGACATGTGGTTATTCCATCCGTCACATCCAAATCATAAGTAACATATGGGAGCTGCCGTGAGACAAATATAAGTGACGGACTCTATTGCAAACCGTCACGTGTCGCAAATCATGGGTGACGGGTGGCAATTTCATCCTCACTTATCCAAGTCATAAGTAACATACGGGGGCTTATGTGAGACGAATATCAGTGACACTCTATTGCAAACCGTCACGTATCGCAAATCATGGATGACGGGTGGTAATTTCATCCATCACTTTTTCCGTCACTTTCGTATGTCTCGTGGGTGATGACTTCTCTTGTAACCCGTCACTAGTTATGGTATTATCAGCATCAAGTGCAAGACCGTCAAGAATAAATTGACAATTTAACATGGAGACATGTCTGAATGCATAGGTTTGAAGTTTCAACCGAAAACGCCATTCCGATGGCACAAAATTCTTCGATACCATTACGAAGGCTCCTCGCAAGTCTGCTTCGAAATGGCTTTCCAGTTCACCCATTTGCTTGGGACAGGGACTGAAATTGCTTTGTGGCGATGGACAGATGGATCAGTCTTCGTGTCTCAATAGTAGCTAGCCTAGCCTCGCATTGATTTTTGTGAGGTCGATGTTCTATATCTAAAATTTGACGGTCAAATTTTGACTGGCTCTTACCTGACGCCACAACATGTTCACTTGCTTGCCAAGCTTTGCGCGACTAGCTACCTTCCTGGACTGCGAAATTCGCCTCTGACTATGACGGCTCCAAAGGACATATCACATATATTAGCAATGTGACCTTAATTTATTCAGAAGGATAAAACCAGCAATTCAAATACGCATGTGATGAGTACGAATTAGTGCGAACAAATACTTCTTGAGTTTCATGCCAAGCAGAACAGATATTCTTTGGTATTGGTGAACCATCAGGGTCAAATTGGTCCAAATTCAAATCTTCAAACTTAAATTGAAAGCCGGATAGCTTCAGTTTTTTTTTTTGTACAAATAGCATTAATATGTTTAAAGTTTGTTTGGTATGATTTTTTTTGGAGTTGTGTGTAACCAAAATCAATCAGATAAAATTGAAATAATGCAAAAGAAAGGAAAAGCAAATTCCCCATCGTATGTCACCATACACACACACACGAAGCCGACACATTAATCCTAAATTACTAAAAAATTCCACGTTAATAAAAAATCTACATACACATATAACAAAGTCCAACATATTCACCACATTAAACTAAAATAATAGAAAATTACATATTTTAAAAATAATAGAAATACCTACAACGATCGAAGAAAAAAGAGAGAAAAGATCTGTATCATCGGATATAGTGGATCATATTATAATGTTGTAGATGTAACAAGATTTGATATACAAAATAGAGAAAGATATGCACAATTGATTACAATGGATCAAATTATAACAAGATTTGAGAGAAATTGATGTAATACGATATGCATTATTGACCACATAACTCCTGAAATAGAACCTATATGGGATCATATCACACGGCAATAAGATTTGTTCAACCAAAACTGGACCGTAGGTCTGAGATACGGGGACCAAAATTGAATTAGATTGTAGCCATATGATTTAGTCTGTATAACCATAAAATTCTATTGTGTAGGCGTGTTTGAAACATGAGTCCGATTTTAGCGGATTATGTTGCCATGCATTTCGACGATCATGTTTGAACGTATTACACAGTAGGTTTCCTCAATAGAAAATCATTAATCGATATATATCTTATCAATTTGATCATATGGTAACCAATACGGCAACTAAATTGTATCTTTGTGAGGCTAAATTAGGTTTTCATTAGGTCTCTATCTATCTAATTTATGTATAAAACATAATAAAACAGTGCTAACCGTGTTAATCCTAAAATAATAGAAAATTTTCATGTTAATCAAAGAGAAAAAATATCTACACTGTCGATTACAATGAATCAGATTATAACGACTTAGATTAAAATAGTCCATACCTACTACAATAAAAAATATAAAATAATTGAAATTCCCATCCACTAAAGTAGGGCAGATTATAATGATTTAGAATAAAAAATAAAAACAGAAAATAAAAAATAGTAATTATGTATCTACTACATTATTAAAACAGTAGACAACAAAGTGACTATGTTAAGTTGAAAGTGAAAAAAATTATAGGGCACTAGAGTCACCTTTCGCACGGCGAGTTAGTGGGAAGACTATAAGGACTTGAAATAGAAGATAAATAATAAAATTCAACTAAAAGTAATTATTTGTCTATGAATTCATTATGTTATTAAAATAGTTGTCAAGGAAGTGATTATGTATGCAAGTGAAAGGTGCACTAGAGAATCGCCGCTAGCATGGAGAGACGTCACACTAGATTATAATGACTTAGAATAAAAGATAAAAATTAAAATAAACTATTAGTTATCTATATGTGTATATTATATTATTAAAGTAGTCAACAAAGTGACTGTATGTGAGTGAAAGAATAATCAACACCAGCACCTACAAAAAATAAAATGAAGATAGAGATTGAGATAACTATAATGGTGTGGAATATAATTTTTACATCTAATGAAATTTAATTATGATTGATATATTTTTGCATTAGATTTAGACTACAGTCAAACTTAGGATGATCTATATAACTACCCACAAGAAAATAATTCTCTCTATGATTGACCGAGCATTGGAGTCGCAAACGAGCCGACGCTAATATCAATAAAGATGACATAGAGACCAAATTGTGCATCAGTGAGATTAGAGTTACTAATATATCGATCCTTTGCAATAGACTTTGATTTTATCACAACTTACCATGATCTATGTGCATATATATGAGAAAACATATTCTTGCTAGACATGAACTATTTTCTACGAAAGTTTTTTTCAAACATTGGTACAAACCTAGCCGCACAAATATGTAGGTCACATTGCTGGTTCATATCACAAATTACAAGGGTATTTTTTTACAAACCAAATGTTTTCTATAGTTCTGAAAACTAAATTCTAACAATGTTTTTTTGGTCTCTTCAATTCTCGTATTGAGAACATATAATTTTTCAGATTATAATTGTAACAGCTTCTCGGTTAAAAAGAACTGTGGCGGCAAACGGTGGAGATGGGGAACTCACATTACGTCGATCCAAACACCGAGAGGCCGATCCAATATTCGTCGGGTTGCACGGCTTAATTAACTGCTCGCTCAGCCTATCCATCTCACACAGCAAAAACTCAGCCGATTATTAGTGAATATAATATCGGATTTCGAGGTGATATCGTTCAATCATCGGTGAATGTCGTCCCTGTCGTCCCATCGTGTATTCAGTTACACGGTCCCTGTCGTCCCATCGTGTATTCAGTTACACGGTCCCTGTCGTCCCATCGTGTCGACATTTTCCTACATTTTGGCTTATAATTCATATCCGCTTAGATATGCTGCTCACGTGCACGTACTGGTTTTGCTGATCTAACCGAAGACAAACTCATCTCTGGTAATGCAAAGTTGAACATCAGGGTGAAATCAGCTTAATCAACCAAACCATCTTAAATAAAGTATTACGTCAGCGGGGCGTGCCCAACAGGACACCTATCACAATATAGTGTGACACACGGGTCTTGCAACAGTGGAAGATCGAAAAATTGCGATTTGTATTGGAGTGGACGAAAACTGTAAAGTATAACATTGAATTAAATGGATCAGGGCTAGACAAAGTATGAAAGTAATTGGGCTGTATCACCTTAAAAATACAAAAAATTAGTCCTAAGGCGCTACAAAAGAGGTGCTCATGTTGTGTACCACCATAAAGTTGACACAATTGTATAACACCATGTACACCACCATTGGTTAGTATTTTTTTCAAAATATATAAGGAATATGAAAAAAAATCTTTTAAAAAATGAGACACCATATACAAGAGTATTCATCGTCTCAAAAAATGAACTCTACACCTTAGCATGTTTAATGCCAAAAGCAAACAGCCTTGTAATACTTGAAATGATTCAAAACAAAACAAATAAAATTAGAAAATGTTGAGGTCTCCAATATACATGTATTCTACCCATCAAATATGGAGCAAAAATTGAGCATTCAAAATCACTACGTGAAACGCTTTCTGTGTCGTCGACCATTTCAATTTATGTCCTCGGCAAAAGAACCAAGAACATTACTCGGTTTTGTATCATCGGCTAAGCCTAATTAAGGCCGACGACATAGGTGTATGCACGCTATTCGGTGGCTGGCTAGGAGGACGACCTAGAAAAGGCGAGGACACAGTGAGGATTTATGTCGTCGGCAAGCAAAAGCCAAGGACACAAGTCAGCCTACCAGACAACCCAGTAACGACTCAAACAAAGCGGGCCCCGCACACTAGTAGGATTTTGGTCATGTCATCAGCTGTAAGAGGGCTAACGCACAATCCTCATGTGGGCCCGCCCCTCTGGCCTCTTGCCCATGACTGGCAGGTGGGTCTAGTGCAGTTTGTGTCCTCGACATCTTATCATGGGTCGAGGACATTGTATTTTTCAAGGCTTGGCAAATTTTTTAAAATATTTTTATGGCATCAAAAAATCAATAAAAATGAGAATGTTTTCTATGTTTGTTCTATTTCACATTGTACTAATTAGATGGTCGCCACGAAGTTAACGTGATGAATAGTTCGTGTAGGGCCTCTGCTAATCATCAGGTTATACTACTGTGGAAGTACTACATGTGATAAATATTTCCCTTGTTTTTCTTATTGAGAAATTTAGTTTTGCACATATTATTGAACATGTTGCACCTATTTTATCAAGTAAAAGTTGCATATACTCATATATAGCATCGATATAAGTCAGCGGAAATTGAAGGGGCAGTATGTGTCCTCAGCCACCTAGTAAGCTAACTGCACTAGCTATTTGTGTAGTCAGTGTTGCAAGGGACCGACTACACAAATTACTTGTGCAGTCGGCTTTCCTGTAGTCGACTACACAAATTATTTGTGTAGACGGTGTATTTCAGACCAACTACACAAGTAATTTTAGATCTTATTAATTATAATTTTTAACTGGGAAATAAAACAAGGGGGTTATTAGTCGGCCGACCACAGTATATAATTCATGCATATTTATTTTTTATAAATTTTACATGAGTTTCGGCGCTTAGTGTTCTCGGCCTCTATGCGCCGACTACACAAGTCCTTTCTGCAGTCGGCTCTCTAGGCCGACGACACAAGCCCCTTGGACTTAAAGAAAATAGTGCACATCAAGCCCCATATCCAGATCCCTAAAGTCCCCAAACCGCTGAACGTTCCCTGTCACCCACCTCCCGCCCGTGCACACCGTCGCCACCGGCCCTTCCCCTGCGCTTGACCCACCGTGGGCCTCCATCGTCATTGCCGCCGCCACATCCGCTTGGCCCACCTCTACACGCCGCCGCCGGCCCCCACGTCTACGCACGGTCATAGTCTCCTGCCACCCCTGTGTGCCGCCGGCCTTGTCCTTGCTCCTACGTGCCGCCGCCAGCCTTGACACCTGCGCGCCACCGCCGGCCTCAACCTTGCCCCTCCGTGCCGTTGCCGGCCCCGGCCTCGGCAGCCCTTGCCCTATGTTTTGACGTCACCCGCCTGCCGCCAACCTCCCACCGTGCACGCCGCCATTGCTGGCCCCCATCCTTGTGCGCCACTGCCGTCTTCCACCTCTACGTTCCGTCCCTGCCTGTGTTGCCTCTGCCACCCCTGACACTGCCGTCGCCATCCCCTGCCCCCACTCCTACCGCCATCGTCCCCGCCCTGATTGGCCCCTTCTCCGCGAATTGCTTTGACCGAGGGCCCTAAGGTATGCTCCATGCAACTGTGTATTTTTTTTGAATGTAACCTATGTTGTTAGCTAATCAACACCTGATGATCGACAGCTAATTAAAAATGGAAATTAGTCACTTTTTTCACATTGCATACGCATCATCCAAGTCAGTGTCTAATGTACCCATCCGGGTGGGCTCCATGATTCATAAGGAATTCTAACGGTGATTCGTTGGCTTCCATTACGAAAGTTGTGGCTATTCCGGGCTGTATATGTTTTGGATAGCTCATGAATGTTTGTTTTTTGTGTATGATCGTCATGACTGGGCAGGATTAGGGCCAAGATCCCACTGAGGCAGGATCCTCGTGTTCTTAGAAACCACGCAAAGGAAGGGGGCGAGATTAGTTATCGAAAGCTCCCACTAATCGAGCTGATAGAGTTGAGGTGCAGATCAACAGGGGACAAAAGTAAGTCGTTTTTATATACTATTCATACAGTGGTTTGATTTGTCTCAACAAAGGGAAGCAACAGCTAGGACACCTGCTTGGGGTCGTCTTGTGGTCGTACTACCCAGGGGTAGTGAAGGATGGTGGGACACGCCGACCAGCCTATAGCTGAAAAGACTACTCGCTAGCGAAAGATGACAATGGAAATATCGTTTCTGACAAATGCATTGAAGAGTTCTGGGTATATTCGAACTACATGTTTGTTCGCACCTAAACTGCATTTACCTCGTCACCTTTACATACTAACTTGTACATGACCGTGTCTCGTTTCAGGCTCACTATTGCCTTCTTGGCAACCCTAGACCGGGCCAATGGGCTAGCCCGGTTTGGCCCGATTCATTTCTAGGCCGGCCCGGTTCGGTTTACGACCCAGTTACTATGCGAACCAAGCCAAATGAACCAACGAGCGGCTCCCGAGCTCAGGTTCGGTTCGTTGCTTGAACCAAACGAACCAGGCCGGGCCGAGTTCGTTTGGCGCAGCATGGCCCGGTCGGTCCGGTTTTCATTAATATGTCAAAAAAATAGAAAATTCAAGAAATTTAGAAATGTGAACCATAATTCATGTAAGTAATTAAAAATTCAAATATATATGAAGAAATATTTAGAATGCATTGCAGAGCTTTTTTATTAATACACATGGGCTGTCTCGCTTAAAACTTTACCAAGTAAAAACTCATTTTGAGAAAACCTTGGCAAAGAAAAAAGAGTACAGCCTAAAGCTCTACAATACAAGCATAAAAAATTTTGAGGCCTTCTTTAGTCCTCATCAAGTTCTAAACCCCTGAATGCAGCCGCCAACTCTTGATTTTGTCTCTCGGCGATGATGTTTAGTTGTCGTCTTTCGGCTAATGCCCAATCCTTTGTACTCGGTAGTATTTCGATCATGTCACTACGGAGGGAAGTCCGTCGCTCCTCCAGTATTCTCCCAGCGAGGCTAAAAGCGGACTCGGAAGAAACTGTGGAGACCGGAATAGTTAACACATCCCATGCTAGTATGGATTGCACCGGATATGTTTCACCATGCTGCTACCACCATAGAAGAATATTAAACTCTTCTTCCTGGATGTCGACGACGTCCTTTGCTAGATAGGAGGCAAGCTCGCCAACAGCTCCGCATGATGCCTGTGCAGTCGGGCGAGTTGAACTACCCGAAGAACTTGAAGTTTCCTTACCAGTGATAGTCTTGCAAAAGGACATCTTTCTCCCCGTCTGTTGAATTGGTGGTGGTTGTGGTGGACGAACTCCTACATACTTTTCTTCATATTTTCTATACAAATTATTAAGTTTACTTCTAACTTCTTTAAAATAATTTGAATAATCTATTCCAATAGCTGCACCAAGCTGTGTTAGAGCATTAGTTAATCTAGGAAGTTTAGCTTTAGGGTCTAAGATAAAAGCAAAAGAATATAAGAAAGGAACATCTCTCCAGTATTTTAAACATTTAGCTTTCATATGGCTAACTGCATAAAATAAAATAGGATCATTTTTAAACATTTTTAACAGATTAGCAATGTAATAAATGGACATAATAATAGAAGAAGATGTAGGCTCATACACCGTAGAAGCGCTAATGGTAGATTCATAAAAAATATCAAGAAATGAATGTAAATGAGTAAGTACTTGTCAAACCTATAGAGTCAAAAGTGGTGTTCCATCTTGAGTGGGATACTGAGTGTTAATAAAAACTTCAAAAACCTGTCTATATGGTAATATATGCTGCATCATAAGATAGGTGGAATTCCACCTAATAAGCATATCTAGGCCCAATTTCCTAGGCCGAATAAATGACGCATGACAATAGTTTTTCCATGCAACAATTCTTGTATTAGAACTATTTAAAAATGAGATGGCATCCCGCATAACTTGGAGATAAGGTTGAAATTTTTAAACCATATTTAACAATTAAATTAATAATATGACATGTACAACGTTGATGCACTAAAAAGATTCGGCGTACGTAGATAAAACAAGTTTCAAAATATTTATGGCACTAGTATTAGCAGATGCATTATCCAAGGTAATGGCAAAAATTTTATCGGTAATTTTAAATTCTTGAACAACATTCATAATGCAATCAACAATATTTTCACCGGTGTGATTAACATCAATAAGGCGAAGAGCAATTACTCCTTTTCTATTTGCCAGTTTTGGTTAACATAATGAGCAACAACACTTAAATAATCTTCTCTAGCCCTACCAGCCCAGATGTTCGAGGTTAACGACACAGAAAATGTGTAGGTTTTAAATTGTTCTTTTAACTTTAATTTGTTGGAGGTCTACAATTTTTTCAAATCTTTAGCCGTTGTTTGACGAGAAACACTACTATATCTAGGATTATGAGCAGTTTTAATATATTCTTGAAAGCAGGAGAATCACCAAAGACTAGAGGTAAATCTTCAGAAGCAATTAATCGGCACAATGCCTCCCTAGCTACCTCGGGATTATACTCCTAGTTACTTAACGAATCATCATGGTTATAGCTCAACTGTTGCTGTTTCATTTGAACACCCTTCATCTTCTTACATGCCGTAGCATGCATGCCTCTTCAGATGTCCCGTACTTGAGCCCGTCGCCGCCGATAACTCCTATCCACAAATTTTACCTTTAGCCCGATACCTCACTAGCCTGCCGTCCACAAGGTGTTTCAACTCCTCGTAGTCGTTCCACACATCTGACCGGTTCAGTCGAGTCCGCTTTGATCCGACGGTATCGGAGCCGGAAGCAAAGGTTGAACCAGATCAGGAACCATAGGGATGATCCTTGGTTCCGGTAGTTTCCATTTCTTGAACCGGTTCCGATAGACTTTGACCAATTGGCTCGTAGTCATCTGGTGTTAATCCAAACTAGCTAAGGTGAAATTCGTCGTACGGAGAATGACCATCAGCCATTTCGGGAAGCTGTCTACACATGAAATAACAAAACAACACTTAATTTAGAACCACAATACAGAAATCAAATATATAGCAAACAAATATATGGAAATATATCAACCTCACAGGATCGCACCAACAAATATGAAAGTCAGAAATATTTTTCTGAAATATTTCTAACTTTGCCCAAATTTGCAATTTGCAACGCTTTTCTAGCTCACAAATTGCAAATACGCAATGCACACAGAGACTCAATAGAGAATGGGTTGGAAGGGTGGCTGGTATAGAAAATGGGGTGGGTACCCATTTATAGGAAAAAATTTGATATTTTTTAGAATTGTTTGCTATTTTCTATGAATTTTTAAAGGTTCAAACGGCTATATTCGCAACGGGTATAAAAAAGCTAACCGAACAAATCGGCCCGCTCGGTTCAATGCCACGTGTCAACCGTAGGATACGCCATGCTAGATGCTAGGGGGAACGGCACGGGGGCCGGAGCGGGCGGGGCACGTGGCGTGGGCGCATTGGCCATGGGCGCTGCGGCGTGGGCACGTGGCCGCGTGGCCTAGCGCTGGCACGGTCTAGCGTGTGGGCCCACGTGGCATCGGGACAGGGAGCGGGCGGGAGGGAGATCGGGCTCGCACGGGTGGATTTGATTTTCAAATTTTAAGCAGCCATAGTAAAATGGGCCTAACGGGCCGAACCGGGCCGGTTCGGTTCGCATAGTAAGGAACCGGGCCGTTACTGTGCGAACTGAACCGTGCCGGCCCGACGGGCCGTGTGCCAGGCCCAGGCATGGTTCGCTGACCTAAACTGGGCCGGCTTTGTTCGTTTTGGAAACGAACCGAACCGAGCTGGCCCAATGCATAGTAGCGGGCCGCCCGGTTCGGCCCACTTGGTTTCGCCCATATGGCCAGCTCTAGGCAACTCGAACAGACATGACTATGCAAATGTAAGAATTGTGCTAGACAAGATGGCGCAAAAGTCAATCAGGGACGCCATCAGAGGAGAAGAGTATCTCGACACCAAATCCTCTCTCTGTTGGCGTCCTAATTGGATGGACAAGTGTTTAGATGCTTGGAGGTTTCTTTGTACATGTGTGGGCTTTAATAACGGCGACGAGGACATTAAGTAAAAGAACAGGCCAACCATCCAACAAATAGCATAACCAAAAATCTCCACATGAAACATGAGTCATAAATGGTTATCTAATTAGCTTAGGTAAAGATGACTGAAGTTGCTAAGTTCACCAATTATATTAAGTTGTGAGTGAGTGTTCTTGTGCCAAGATGAATTGTGCTACGACCCCCCATGCATATCGCCTTTAAAGATCACCTAAAAATCGAATAAAAGCAAGAGGGAGTATCGGAGAATACTCAACAAAGTACAAGTATAAACATAAGGGCAACAAAATCTCTACAACAATTGTATTAAAAGAAATCAACCATTATACCAACCACTCCATCAATCTTACTTTCCAAGCACTCGATGCAATGCAATGCACATGCATTTGTACTGTGAGGTCATATCGGTATAGCTAGGTGCGCACCCGTCGATGCCACACCTTACCCGCCCTGTTTTAGGCGGAACCAATTACTCTACTCTCATGGAGTGTCTACCAAGTAGGACTTCAGAGCACTCTGGGCTAGTCACTTTTGACTTTCTCACCGACCTCATCGAACTAGTCAAAAGTGACTTTCTCACTGACCTGGCTCATTTGCACACGATGCAACAATGCTCTTGTCATACACTTATCATCTACCTTCATCATCTAGAGATAAACAACATAATAACCAACGAGCCAAGGTACAACCACACACATCTAGGACATTGGCATCCATTCATATGATAAAACTAAAACAACCATAATCATCCAAACAGACAATGTTTAACATATTGTTGAGACCCATGTGGAGGGTACCCCGGTTTGATGATGAATATATGTTGACAAGATGGAATTTGAAGTGTTCTGTAGAATTATTAAATGGTGCATTTGTGGAAATTGCCATGGAATTGGAATCAGATCATTGTGTTGAGTTTGGGTTAAGTAATAGTTTTGATCGAACGTGGTCCGGTGAAATTTGTTAAACCGACACGTGGTGTGTTATGGCCTGCTAATTGTGATGTCATGAATGGATTATTATGTTGGTTGAACTAACCTTGCAGGTGAGGTAAGGTGTGTTGGTTGCGTGTGTTCACCTCAGTGATGCTGGTATCGGTGGGTACGTGGCTGACGCTTCGCGAGGACCGCTGGATGCTGGTGCATCCGGAGGCGTGCAGGCGACCGGGTTCGATGACCTGGCGGTCACATGAGGTGGTGTACTCGAGAAGCTTAGCCATGGCAAGGAATCTGAGGCAGCTAGAGACTGCGGCGTTGGTAACCTGGTGGCGAAGTTGATCTGATCAGTGGGCCCAGACTTAGGCTGGCGACCAAGGAAGATGCGAAGATATTTCCTGAAGGAATATGTGGAGAATTTCAGAAATAGAGAGGGTGAGTTGGGTATGTTTTGGGTGGCACTTAGAGTGCTTGTGACCACATGGAGTGTGGTTTGTAATCCAAACTTCTATGCAATGAAATCTTTTTTCTCTATGAGTATCTTGCACTGATTTGCTCCTAATTTTTCTTATTTTCGTTTTCCCTTTTGGAGCTTTTGTTTTGAGATGAACTGCGATGATTTCTTTCTGGTTATTGGTGGTTTATGATGCCTTGAGGTTGCTAATATGATTTGAGGCACACTTTGCAACCATATGAGAGGCAAGAGATCAAGTTCTTGACTTGTTGCTAATCTGTCCATAAACTTTTGTCTGCGTAGCAGTCAATAAAAGATTTTTAGACAAAATATAGAAAAATCATTTTGAGATGATTCCAGTTGAACAATATGTGTGACTCATATACCCATCTATGGTAAAACATTTGAAGTTCACTGGTTTCACCATTTGGGAGCTATGAGGTGAAAACCGAGTCCTAAACTTTCTGCTCAAAGTTCTTGACAACTCGTGGTGTTTCATTTTTCATATTTTCTATGCAAGGAGTCTTGAGAAGTTTTTCGGTTGAGTGCTTCATGACTCAAGGTTTTCTAGGGAGGAAAATTCCCATAATTTTTTGGAGCAACAGAAAGCCACCTTCTCTCTGCTCCAAGTGAGAACAAATTCTGAAGAATCTGCTTTTGCTTTTCTAAAAGTGGCTTTGATCTTCATCTTAAAGCAAGATTTGAATTGATTCCCTCTCTTTTGAACACTTGACAACTAGGATTGTGAATGAAAAATTCCAACATATTCCATGACTCTTAGTCATGCATGCTATGGGTGCACATAATTGTCAAGTTGTTCTGATTTTGGTGAAAACGGTAAGGTCGAAAATTTGTGGCATCTATTCACCTCCCACTAGCCGCCTAGCTCGGGTCTTCACATATAATTGCCTTTCTAATCACGTGAGTTAGCACGATGAATGGTTGACGATGAAATCGCACCACCACCTACAAAAGGCAATGAAAGAAAATACAATACTCCTACAAGGAAGGCAACAAATAAAGTATATCGCACATACGAGCATCCCTTCTTTCTCTTCAAATAATCTATCCCTTTTATAGCTTTAAAACCCTCAAACTTCGATAAATTGAAATTCTGGACAGCACACTAAAAGAGCCATAACTCCTACATATCTTGCCCGTTTTACGAGTTCTTGTAACCAAAACGAAGATAAAATCGGTACGCTCCACTTCTGTAATAAGACGGGGTACTGATATCTACCCTAAACATGCCAAAATCTCTATAGAAGCTGATGCTTATGCCCCAACCTACTAAATTTCATCTCCCAACAATCACCATCACTAACACCCCAAACAAGCGTCTAATCCAATGAAATTGCACTTAAAATCCCCTAATAATGTCCCATGTAGTAGTACACAAGAGAAGACACGAAGGGGAACCTACCCTAAAACCCTAACTCCTATCTTTACCTTCTTCCTTCTCTACCTTTCTTCCCCTTGCCTTTTCCTGTCAGCCTCCCACAAGGACAGCAGGGCGACGAGCAAGGCGACGGGACAGCGGCGGTGTGGCACGGCGACGAGGACAGAAGCGGTGCAGCTGCTGCGAGGAGATGTTGATGGCGAAAGCAGATGAGAGCGACATCTAGGTTTAGTTTCCTAGGAGAAAAACTCAATGCTTTCACCACCTAGCAGATATATCACCCATACATGGGCTGGGCCGGACCAACAGCCCACAACGAGCCATCACACTCTAGCCCCTTAAACAATATTCGTCCTCGAATTCTAACTCGATTCTACATTGTTTTCTAATTAGACAAATAAATTCTGAATCCTCGTATTTATCAACAAGCTCATCAACTCACGAAAAAGATAAAATGGTATCCTTCCTCTCAAAAGGTTATAAAACAAATGCAACTAGTATGTTAATCAAATAAATTACCTGACTGTAGATGAGTATGGTCCACTGCCTCGGTAGTCGGCACATTATAGGCTACAGATGGCACTATGAAAGTCAAAACCCCATCACGAGACTGAGGTGGCGCAGAAAGCTGAAGCGGAGCTATAGGAGCGACTAGGGGCAAATAGTTATTATAGGGCAGCCAGGTAGTATGGAATAGTGTCGTAGGAGCGGACACCTGCGACTAGATTGACCTTTGAGATGAGGCAACAAAAGACGACGCAGGGAGATCCTCCCACTTAATGAGACTATCAGGATTCATTCGACACTGTATCCATGTGGTTCCACTTGCCATAGGGAGCGCACTTCCCAGTCCAACTACACTTAGCAGCACGATGTTGACCACCACACTTGAAGCAAATCATGCCTTGCCCTGGGACGGGGAGATACGAAGGTGCCACTGAGGAAGGATGTGATGATGATGTATTTTGGTTAACCCTGGACCTCTTAGAATTCGAACAATGAGGAGACCCACCACCCACCCCAAAAGTCCTTTTTTGGCCAACTTCAGAATTTACGGAACCATTGGCATCACCAACAACACGAGACCTCGAAGAACCTTGCCTCTACTTAGTAACCTGAAATTATAATTCAACACTCTTGGCTTGATCAACAAACATACTGAAATCACCCGCTGGTACCATGGCCAACTGATGGCGGTACTCAGAATTAAGCCCTCTACGGAACCTCTTCGCCTTTTTGACATCGTGCTCTGCTACCTATGGTACAAAATGGGATAATTTATTAAACTCAAGCTCATACTCCGCAATCGATCGCTTTCCTTGAACCAGGTGGTCCATATTATCTAAAAATGATGCTGAGAAGTACTTGGCTTTGAACTTCTCAGTAAAAAGCTCCCAAGTCGTTGCCTCATAGCGCGAGTCCGTGATGAGACAACCCCCTGCCACTAGATATCTGCTTGCCCCTTCAATTGGAAAGCAACAAATTGAGCCTTCTCCTCGGAAGTCATCGCGATAGCGGCCATCTTCCTCTTTATGTTGCGCAACCAGTCCGCTGCGTCAAACGGGGAACCTGAGCCGTCAAACGTTTCAAAGTGGTATGATTGCCAAATATGCAGGTTCATCCCTCGCATGACAGGGTTGACAGCTGGAACTACTACTAGTTGTGCTATATGTCCTCCACCCATTGGGTGAGCAACATACTCATCCATATGGCCTTGCCCATCACCAACAACTCTAGCCCGTCAGCCTCGACTTCCCCAAGCAGGAAGATCCTCCCGAAGGTTTGTGGCTATCTGACCACCACGGCCCCCTCGACCTCCACGACCACCACGACCTCCTCGGCCTCCATGAACACGACATCCTCTAACTCCCAACATATCTAATGATTAAAATAGGCAATCTCTCAATAAAAAAAGCAATAAATATTTGTAGTTTTGTTTAAAACATAAAAATAATAAGAGCACAAATGCAATGCATGACCCATTCCATCCTTTGGTGCACTAATGTGTCAGGTCTTAAATAACCATATTAAATCAGAGTTCCATATTTATATATTGCACATTTACCCTATAAAATCCCCATAACGGATCTAAAGCCTGCTCTGATACCAAGTGTAGCACCCTGGGCCAAAATTGCTTAGAGCCTAGCCCATCTACGGGGATGGCCCACGCATGCATAACACCCAATTAGACTTTTCGGCCTCGCTTTGTAAAAAAGGGTTAACCCGTGGTGCTATGTTTCGATCAAACAAACATTATATGCTAATACAACTCTGTCTCAACTAGCAATATGGGACTAATCCCATTATCACAACCACATGGGCCTCACAACACATCGGGCCAGAGTATTACAGGCATGGGACCCTGGTTCGAGACACACACAGAACACACGATACGAGATCTTCTGATCATCATCATAATTTCAGAGCACAGGACTAGGGTGTTACCTCCATTGCGAGGGCCTGAGCCTGTATAAACCCTTGTCCCGTGTTACCATCAAGTTTGGATCTAGCGCATAACCCCATAATCATTATTGTCGACAACAAACTTCGACAGTTGGCGCTCCAGATAGGGGCATCACTAAGATCAATCTCATCAAGATTGATGGCTACAATTGTAGGAGTCGTCACCGCCTTCATCCCCGGATAGGCTTTCAGCTTCGTGGGCCTGCACTTCGTTACGAACAACTTCGACAAGCTCGCTCTCTCAGAATCGGACCAGATCCGATTTGAGGGTAACTTCAACGACAAGCGGCTCGGACTTCCGTTTGGGTTGAACAATGCCGCTGCAGCTTACCAGCATGTAATGCGTCGGGGGCTTGAGCCCATCCTCTCAAACTTCAACCAGATCCGACCAGGGTGGGTGTTGGCGATAGTAACGCTCAAAGAAATTAATCCGCAAGCGGACGGATATCGCTTTTAGTTTTCAATAGGAGTATTCCTAGAGTTATCGAATCCACAGGGAACAAGGGTTAAAGAGAGAATCCTCTATATCTTAATTATTTAAAATACCAGCCAGTCTAGGTAACGGGGGTTAGGATAAATAAATAAAAAGGACCGGTGACACACACAAGATAAATATTCACACACAAGTAAAGAGAAAGCTACTCTAGCTAGATAGACAGTTGGGAGGACAACGAGACAAGTTTAATAAGTTTACAAAATTGTGTGATTCAGTTTATTGAGTGAGCTTTGGTAATCAAACAGTGGTTGACTTGGTATTCATTGTCGGAGCTCGGACATTCACTACCACCCGCTATCCTGAATTGGAATCCCGAATGGTTATGATCATTCCGATAGGGCTCTACTGATCCAAAGCCGGACGCTGTGGGTTCGCACGAGATAATTAATATCTACGGATGGATAGGGCTGTCACCACCTACCACCTACCACATATTCATGGGCCCGGGTGTAAACCGAGTTTGTCGTAGTCTCAGACACCATGCACGTCTGCTACTATTTCCAATCAATCTTCCTCAGTACCAAAAAGAAGTTGATTTAGGTCAATGCCTGGCTCTTACAGTATATGAGTGAGAACCTAAACTGATTTCAGATGAAAGAGGATCCTAAGGCCTAGAGGGGGGGTGAATAGGCAATTTTAATTTCTTTTAGTTATTCTCAATTAAGCATCATGTTAAGAAAGATCCAATCCTAGTTGCAAGACAAGTAAGCGGAAGCTATAAATAAATCACAAAGCAACTACGACATGGCATTCAAAAGATCACAAGCAATGCGATGAGAGTAAATGCGGGAATTAAATGAGAGAGTGACACGGTGTTTGTTTGACCGAAGTTCGGAGCCGCAACTCCTACTCTCCGTTGAGGCTACCCCTTGCGCACAAGGACCGGCTCGCTCTCGAGCCTACCGCCTCACTCACTCCCGGTAGTCGTTCCGCCACTCCGGCGAGGTGGACTCCGTCACCCGTACACCGACTCGAGAGTAGCCACACGCCAAGGCCTACTCCCAAGCCCTCGCCTCCACGAAGGATATCTTCAAAAGTAACAAGCCCGAAACGCCCCGATCATGCCGGATCGAAGGACTTCCATGAAGCTCGGTATTGGGGTTTTGTAATTTGTGGCTTTGGATGCTTTGTGGGTGGAGGAATGGCTCTAGAACACCTAATTGATGAGCTATGAATGTGGTAGGTGAAGTGGAGCAGCAATTAGAGTTTTTAAATTTTTCAATGTTTTGAAGGTTTTTAATTATGCATGTTTTATTTTGGGTCGTGGAATTCACAATTTGAGTTAAATATACTAATTGTATTTGGTACCTAAAAATGTTTTGGATTCTCACCTTATTTTTTGAATTATATTTATTAGTGCTAGCATACATAAGTGTCATTGGGTTTTTTATCATGAATATCTCCAATTTACAATATAATGCTAATGGCAATGCGTTGATTTTGTAGTGGTACACTGTACGATATTGTGGAGTAAGTGGCCCCGGGTATCTGCACGGCGGGCCGCGAGGACTACCCAACAGGGGATGGCCGAGCCGACCACACGTGGCCCCAGGTATCTGCATGGCGGGCCGCGAGGACTACCCAACAGGTATCACCCAGACTACTGTTTGCCTTGTGCGGCAAGGAAAGGATAAAGACCTAATAGGGAAGATATAATTGTAAACCCGGATAACTACGTGTCCAAAAAGGAAGGATAGAAATAGGAATCCTACCTCATTACCGACCAGGACTCTACTTTGTAACCCTGCCCCTCCACTATATAATGCGGGCATTGTAACACACTGGCCCAAAATCGCTTAGAGCCTAGCCCACCTACGAGGTTGGCCCATGCCTGCATAATACCCACTTAGACTTTTTGACCTCGATTTGTCGAAAAGGTTTAATCCGGGGTGCTATGTTTGGATCCAACAGGCATTATATGCTAATACAACTCTGTCTGAACTAGCAATATGGGACTAATTCCACCATCACAACCACATCGGGCCGGAGTATTACACTCACCCACCCTTAATAGGCTAACAGCCTCGTTGGCACACCGCTTAAGCGGCAAATGTCCAGGATCGGGCTCGATATACGGCCGTGCATCTAGTGTCGACATATATGCCATGCCATATGACCACTTTGGGCCCACACAAGCCATGCGCAATATGCTCGCACAACTAAGCCCACATGATCTGCCGCACAACAAGGGTTGATGCTTTGATACCAACTATAATACCCCAACCCAACCGAGCTCGAAGTATTACTAACTCTACGAAAAATTACAAATTTCGACAACATCTCCCCATAAAATACTCTAATTCACAAACACAAATTAACACATATGCATATGTATAATCAACCCCCATCATCAATATGTAATCAACAGTAAACTCAAATCCCCCTCAGGGGTCCATCTCAACAAATACCATTACCATTAACCGATGCATCATAACCTTTAATAACGGCGACGAGGACATTAAGTAAAAGAATAGGCCAACCATCCAACAAATAGCATAAACATAAATCTCCACATGAAAAATGAATCATAAATGGTTATCTAATTAGCTTGGGTAAAGATGACCAAAGTTGCTAAGTTCACCAATTATATTAAGTTGTGAGTGTTCTTGTGCCAAGATGAATTGTGCTACGACCCCCATGCATATCACCTTTAAAGATCACCTAAAAGTCAAATAAAAGCAAGAGTGAGTATCGGAGAATACTCAACAAAGTACAAGTATAAACATAAGGGCAACAAAATCTCTGCAACAATTTTATTAAAAGAAAACAACCATTATACCAACCACTCCATCAATCTTACTTTCCAAGCACTCGATACAATGCAATGCACATGCATTTGTACTGTGAGGTCATACCGGTATAGCTAGGTGCACACCCGTTGATGCCACACCTTGCCCGTCCTGTTTTAGACGGGACCAATTACTCTACTCCCGTGGAGTGCCTACCAAGTAGGACTTCAGAGCACACCGGGCTAGTCACTTTTGACTTTCTCACCGACCTCACTGGACTAGTCAAAAGTGACTTTCTCACTGACCTGTCTCATATGCACATGATGCAACAATGCTCTTCTGTCTTACAGTTATCGTCTACCTTCATCACCTAGAGATAAACAACATAATAACCAACAAGCCAAGGCACAACCACACACATCTAGGACATAGCCATCCATTCATATGATAAAACTAAAACAACCATAATCATCCAAACAGACAATGTTTAACTTATTGCTGAGACCCATGTGGAGGGTACCCCGGTTTGATGATGAATATGTTGACAAGATGGAATTTGAAGTGTTTTGAAGAATTATTAAATGGTGCATTTGTGGAATTTGGCGTGGAATTGGAACCAGACCATTGTACTGAGCTTGGGCTAAGTAATAGTTTTGATCGAACGTGGTCCGGTGAAATTTGTTAAGCTGACATGTGGTGTGTTATGGCCTATTAATTGTGATGTCATGAATGGATTATTATGTTGGTAATTTTATGATGAACTAACCTTGTAGGTAAGGTAAGGTGTGTTGGTTGCGTGTGTGTCCACATCAGTGATGCTGGTATCGGCAGGTACGTGGCTAACGCTTTGCGAGGACCGCTGGATGCTGGTGCGTCTGGAGGCATGCAGGCGACCGGGTTCGATGACCTGGCGGTCACATGAGGTGGTGTACTCAAGAAGCTTAGCCATGGCAAGGAATCTGAGGCAGCTAGAGCATGCGGCGTTAGTAACCTAGTGGCGAAGTTGATCTGACCGGTGGGCCCTGGCTTAGGCTGGCGACCGAGGAAGCTGCGAAGATATTTCCTGAAGGAATATGTGGAGAATTTCAGAAATAGAGAGGGTGAGTTGGGTGTGTTTTGGGTGGCACTTAGAGTGCTTGTGACCACATGAAGTATGGTTTGTAATCCACCAACCTCTATGCAATAAAATCTTTTTCTCCATGAGTATCTTGCACTGATTTGCTCCTAATTTTTCTTATTTTCGTTTTCCCTTTTGGAGCTTTTGTTTTGAGAAGAACTTGGATGATTTATTGCTGGTTATTGGTGGTCTATGATGTCTTGAGGTTGCTAATATGATTTGATGCACACTTTGCAACCTTATGAGAGGCAAGAGATCAAGTTCTTGACTTGGTGCTAATCTGTCCATAAACTTTCGTCCGCGTAGCTGTCAATAAAAGATTTTTAGAAAAATGTAGAAAAATCATTTTGGGATGATTCCAATTGAACAATATGCGTGACTCATATACCCATCTATGGTAAAACATGTAAAGTTCAATGGTTTCTCCATTTGGGAGCTATGAGGTGAAAACCGAGCCCTAAACTTTCTGCTCGAAGTTCTTGACAACTCGTGGTGTTTCATTTTTCATATTTTCTATGCAAGGAGTATTGAGATGCTTTTCGGTGGAGTGCTTCACGACTCAAGGTTTTATAGGGAGAAAAATTCCCATAATTTTTGGAGCAACAGAAAGCCACCTTCTCTCTACTCCAATTGAGAACAAATTCCGAAGAATCTGCTTTTACTTTTCTGAAAGTGGCTTTGATCTTTGGCTTGGTCTTCTTTCTTAAAGCAAGATTTGAATTGATTCCTCTCTTTTGAACACTTGACAACCAGGATTGTGAATGAAAAATTCTCACATATTCCATGACTCTTAGTCATGCATGCTATGGGTGCACATAATTGTCAGGTTGTTCTGGTTTTGGTGAAAACGATAGCGTCGAAAATTTGTGGCGTCTATTCACCTCTCTCTAGCCGCCTAGCTCGGGTCTTCACATATAATTGCCTTTCTAATCACGTAAGTTAGCACGACGAACGGTTGACGTTGAAATCGCACCACCACCTACAGAAAGCGATGAAAGAAAATACAATACTCCCACAAGGAAGGCAATAAATAAAGTATATCGTACATACGAGCATCCCTTCTTTCTATTCCAATAATCCATCCTTTTTTACCTTTAAAACCCTCAAACTTTGATAAATAAAAATTCTGGACAGCACACTAAAACAGCCATAACTCCTACATCTCTTGCCCGTTTTACGCGTTCTTATAACCAAAACGAAGATAAATTCGGTACACTCCACGTCTGTAATAAGACCGGGTACTGATTTCTACCCTAAACATGCCAAAATCTCTATAGAAGCTGATGCTTATGCCCCAACCTACTAAATTTCATATCCCAACAATCACCATCACTAACACCCCCAAACAAGCATCTAATCCAATGAAATTGCACTTAAAATCCCCTAATAAAGTCCTATGCTGTAGTACACAAGAGAAGACACGAAGGGGAACAAACCCTAAACCCTAACTCCCATCTTTACCTTCTCTACCTTTTCGTCCCCTTGCCTTTTCTTGTCGGCCTCCCATAAGGACAGCAGGGAGACGAGCAGGGCAATGAGCAAGGTGACGGGACGGCGGCGGCGTGGCATGGCGACGGGAACAGAAGCGGCGCGGCTGCTGCGAGGAGACGTTGATGGCGAGAGCAGATGAGGGCAGCAGCTAGGTTTAGTTTCCTAGGAGAAAAACCCGATGCCTTCACCCCCTAGCAGATATATCACCCGTACATGGGCTGGGCCGGACCAACAGCCCACAACGAGCCATCACACTCTAGCCCCTTAAACAATATTCGTCCTCGAATTCTAACTCGATTCTACATTGTTTTCTAATTAGACAAATAAATTCTGAATCCTCGTATTTATCAACAAGCTCATCAACTCACGAAAAAGATAAAATAGTATCCTTCCTCTCAAAAGGTTATAAAAGAAATGCAACTAGTAAGTTAATCAAAAAAATTACCTGATTGTAGACGAGTACGGTGTACTGCCTCGGTAGTTGGCACATTATAGGCTACAGATGGCACTATGAAAGTCGAAACCCCTTCACGAGACTGAGGTGGCACAAGAAGCTGAAGCGGAGCTGTAGGAGCGACTGGGGGGGGGGAATAGTAATTATAGGGCAGCTAGGTAGTATGGAACGGTGTCGTAGGAGCGGACACCAGCGACTGGACTAACCTTTGAGATGAGGCAACAAAAGACGACGCAGGGACATCCTCCCACTTAATGAGACTATCAGGATTCATTCGACACACTATATCCATGTGGTTCCACTTGCCATAGCGAGGGCACTTCCCAGTCCAACTACACTCAGCAGCACGATGTTGACCACCACACTTGAAGCAAATCATGCCTTGCCCTGGGACGGGGAGATACGAAGGTGCCACTGAGGAAGGATGTGATGATGATGTATTTTGGTTAACCCTGGACCTCTTAGAATTCAAACAATGAGGAGACCCACCATCCACCCCAGAAGTCCTTTTTGGCCAACTTCGGAATTTCCGGAACCATCGGCATCACCAACAGCACGAGACCTCGAATAACCTTGTTTCTGCTTAGTAACCTGAAATTTTAATTCAACACTCTTGGCTTGATCAACAAACATACTGAAATCACCCGCTGGCACCATGGCCAACTGATGGCGGTACTCAGAATTAAGCCCTCTACGGAACCTCTTCGGCTTTTCGACATCGTGCTGCGCTACCTATGGTACAAAACGGGATAATTTATTAAACTCAAGCTCATACTCCGTAATCGATCGCTTTCCTTGATCCAGGTGGTCCATTTTCTCTAAAAATGATGCTGAGAAGTACTTGGCTTTGAACTTCTCAGTAAACAGCTCCCAAGTCACTGGCCTCATAGCGCGAGTCCGTGATGAGAGAACCCCCTCCCACTAGATATCTACCTGCCCCATAAATTGGAAAGCAACAAATTGAGCCTTCTCCTCAGAAGTCATCGCGATAGCGGCCATCTTCCTCTCTATGTTGCGCAACCAGTCCGCTGTGTCAGACGGGGAACCTGAGCCGTCAAACGTTTCAAAGTGGTATGATTGCCAAATATGCAGGTTCATCCCTCGCATGACCGGGTTGACAGCTGGAACTACTACTGGTTGTGCTATCTGTCCTCCGCCCATTGGGTGAGCAGCATCCTGAGCAACATACTCATCCATATGGCCTTGCCCATCACCAATGACTCTAGCCCGTCAGCCTCGACCTCCCCAAGCAGGAAGATCCTCCCAAAGGTTTGCGGCTATCTGACCACCACGGCCCCCTTGACCTCCATGACCACCACAACCTCCTCGGCCTCCACGAACACCACAGCCTCTAACTCCCGACATATCTAATGATTAAAATAGGCAATCTCTCAATAATAAAGAAATAAATATTTGCAATTTTGTTTAAAACATAAAAATAATAAGAGCACAAATGCAATGCATGACCCATTCCCATCCTTTGATGCACCAGTGTGTCAGGTCTTAAATAATTAATTCAACAATATTAAATCAGAGTTCCATATTTATATATTGCACATTTACCCTATAAAATCCCCATAACGGATCTAAAGCCTGCTCTGATACCAAGTGTAACACCCTGGCCTAAAATTGCTTAGAGCGTAGCCCATCTACGGGCTGGCCCACGCATGCATAACACCCAATTAGACTTTTCGGCCTCGCTTTGTAAAAAAGGGTTAACCCGTGGTGCTATGTTTCGATCAAACAAACATTATATGCTAATACAACTCTGTCTCAACTAGCAATATGGGACTAATCCCATTATCACAACCACATGGGCCTCACAACACATCGGGCCAGAGTATTACAGGCATGGGACCCTGGTTCGAGACACACACAGAACACACGATACGAGATCATCAGATCATCATCATAATTTCAGAGTATATGACTAGGGTATTACCTCCATTGCGAGGGCCTGAGCCTGTATAAACCCTTGTCCCGTGTTACCATCAAGTTTGGATCTAGCGCATAACCCCATAATCATTATTGTTGACAACAAACTTCGACAGTTGGCGCTCCAGATAGGGGCATCACTAAGATCAATCTCATCAAGATTGATGGCTACAATTGTAGGAGTCATCGCCGCCTTCATCCCCTGATAGGCTTTTGGCTTCCTGGGCCTGCACTTCGTTACCAACAATTTCGACAAGCTCGCTCTCTCAGAATCGGACCAGATCCGATTTGAGGGTAACTTTAACGAAAAGCGGCTCGGACTTCCGTTTGGGTTGAACAACACCGCCGCCGCTCACCAGCATGTAATGCGTCGGGGGCTCGAGCCCGTCCTCTCAGACTTGGACCAGATCCGATCAGGGTGGGGCGTTAACGATACTTCACTCGGACTCCCATACGGGTTGGGGAATGCCACCACCACCTACCAACAGATGGTGCGCCAGGGGTTAAGTTTACATCCCGGAGACAGGAGGTCTCGATCAAGAATGAAACTCGGATGGTAGGTGTCATCTACACCGAACCATTCGGATTCGACGACCAAGACGACTTGTCTTCCCCCTACTCCTCCAGCTCAGAGCCTGAATCAGAGAGCAGCACGGGAAGTTTTCCCAATTTTCATTGGGGTGTACATGATCGAGGGTCAGCGGACGAAATCCCAACACCATCAGGATGAAGAAGCAACGGAGGTAGATCGTCTTTATCGCGAAGAAGCAAGCGCTCGGTCTCTCCGTGTTAAAGCCCGTGACGTCAACAAAGACATCTTGCATACAAGGATGGGGGACCAGGATGTTTTCCACACACCATAATAGAACATCATCGCCTCCAAGACGCTCCTCGACAACCTAGGCTTGCTGATTGAAACTAACAGCCCCGCCACGCCGATCGTGGCCCAAATCAGGGCCATGGTGCCGTCAACTGCAATTCAACACAACCAGGAGGAACCAATTGGAGTGGCACACTCTCGCACTCGGACCATTACTCGGATTGCTAGCCGTCGGACTCAACATAGTCAGAACGAATCACATCGTGCTAGGGACGCTCGCCAAAACCTTAACCGCGACCTCCGCCAGGACCTTAACGCCACGCAATGGGAGCGAAAGAGGATGAGCGACGCCGGTGCAATGACGACGGCGAGCACTTCGACATCGACCATGACCGCTACGGTGACCATGACCACCACCGGGGCGGTCACAGAGATCATCAAGGAGACCGGCGTGATAACGATCACTACCAAGTCAGAACTCCGCCACATCGGTCTCCACCGCAGCACGATGACGAATCAACCTATGAGGTCCGCGCATTTACCGTTCAGCTCCGCCGAGTGGTATGGCCTGAAGGTTTCAACCCTATGGGCATCGTCAAGTTCGACGGGGAAATGGACCCAGAGGCTTGGCTACAAGTTTACGCCCTCAATGTCAAGGCTGCCAGTAGCGATCACAACGTGACGACAAATTACATGCCAGTCATTCTTACTCCATCGGTCAGACCTGACTGACGAGACTTCCAGAGAATTCCATTGACTCCTGGAGAGATGTCTGTGAGTAGTTCATTGCAAACTTCTAGTGCACTCATGAAAGACCTATGACTCAATGGGACCTATACCAGCTCCATCAGAAGAAGAATGAGTCCCTCCGGGAATTCATCCGACGCTTCACCCAGAAGAAAGGAGTCAGTGACCCCGATCTGATCAAAAAGATGTCTCGAAAACCGCCAACCACGGTGAAGGAGATGCTCGCCATGGTGGACCGCTACGCCACAGCTTTGGATGCCCTAGCCGAGTACCAACACGACCATCCATGCCAAAAGGAAAAGAAGGACCACGCCAAATCCTCCAAACAGAAGGACTACAAAGAGGTCGAGTCCGAGGACAACTGACTGGAAGATCTCGACCAACTAGAGTAAGCCAGAGACATTGCAACAATCCAGTCAGCTAATTACCTTTAGGGTTTACGTCGCTATCACGATCACAATGTTTGAGCCCGCGCTTTCTCTAAAGGAGATCTAGTTTTAAGAAAGAATCAAAAAAGTTAGCACAAGCTCTCCCCAACATGGGAAGGCCCTTACATTATTAACGAGGTGACACTCCCGGGAGCTTATAGACTCAAATGCGAGGATGTCACGATCGTTGGCAACTCGTGGAATATAGGAGCAGCTACGTCCCTTTTATACTTAAATTTTATACTCAATTTTTTCATTTCTTATGCATTTGAGCTATTCTTCACTTGCTACTTAGTTGATGTCCAGCTAATCAGTAAGTCGAGGGCTACACCTAATAGGTGTGCCTTTGCGCACATCTCTTTCTGTTGTCTTTTTGTAAAGGAATCTGAGTACTGTATAGGGTAGTGAAGCTTTGACCCCTTGAACGACGAACTCTAGTCACTCAAATGCGTGCCGGGGATAAAGAGCCATGAGACGACTCCCGACGCTCGGGGACTAGACTAGCCGGGCAAAGTGCATAACGAAAGGGGTCAACTACTCAAAGAAAAGGAGCAAAAGGCCTTAAGTTATAACAAAGCAGTTAGATTTATGTAAAAATAAATGTTTTCATAGTACTACCTAAGTCCTACATACACATATTACAAGGGGCACAGGTCCAAATTTCTACTAAGGCAATGGAAGTATCCTTGACCTTTTCAAGAAGGGCGGTGGTGGCTAACCTTAGCGGCGCAGCATGCTGTAGGGAATAAAAGAGGAAGAGGTGCGAATGGGAGCGAAATGGTGCGCACAGTGAAGGGTAACCTTTGGTTCACATCAAACATTGCATTTAAAAGGAGTGGCGATGGTTTTCGCCTTAGGTGTGGCGTTTTGACTTTTGCAAACAGCTTGGGACTGGACCTTGGTTTCGAGGGTATGCTATAAAAGGGCCACCAGCTGTACATCGCGACAGAAGTCAAAACAGGTACCACTCGACCAAACCTAGTTTAGGATATGGTACACACCATGATGGGCAGACTGCCGGTTACCGTGTCGAATAGGACTTGCGTACTGTTGGCGATTCTTATGCACTACAGAATTAATCCGCAAGCGGACGAATATCACGATAATTTTCACTCGAGAGTATTCCAAGATATCATTTTTATCCTCAGGGAACTAGGGTAAGGATATCACTATCGTTTGATTAATATACCTCTACTATTTAAGGTACCAACTAATATAAAGTAGGGGTAACGATAATGATATGATAAAATAATAAATAACACACAGAGGTGTGTCAAAGATAAAGCAGGTAGACTCAGATACTTGTGAGGTCAACAAGACGAGTTTAATGTTCCTAAAGTAAGTTCAATCAATTACTAAGCTTGAGCTAGTAATAAATGGATGATAGATTTGTTTAAGAACTCCTTGGAGCTCGGCCGATTCACTAACACCCACTATTAGTTAAGAACACCGGATGATTATGATCACCCTCGATTGAGCTAGAATGGACTGATACTAACGAGGTAAATTTCACAAAAGCTAATACCATTTAGATAGCAGGACTGCCACCACCTACTACCTACCGCACCACCGTTGAATCAGGTGTCTACCGAGTCAGAACTAGTTTCAGACACCACGTCTACCACTAGAGCTGATCACTTCCTCTCGGATCCTTGGAGAACGATTTACGTTCAATACTTAAGCAACTAAATATTTGAGCATGAACCCAGACTCGATACCAGACGGATTTAAATAGGGCTCTAAGAATCCACACTCAATTATGTGGAAGATAAATGCTCAGCTTATATAAAGAAACAATCTTGTATTATAGATCAAAGTCTTACAAGCAAAGGTAAAGATACCAGAGCTATTATCCAAATTCCACAAGTGCTTCCGGAACTCCGTGTCGTAGCTCAACTTGACTCTTAACTCCCAAACTAGTAAGACTACACTTGCTAATGACAAAGTATAGCTCCAAATGGTGAGTGTGTGTTACAATGTGAGGTGAGGGGTCCTTTTATAGCCAACGGAGCCAATGGGAGGTTGCCACGGTAGGGGACACGTGCCATCTCCACACCAGCCGAAAGGAAACCCGAGGGGAATCCAAGGGGGTCGACCGACCTAGGTGGGTCGGCCAACCCACCTTCGACACCTCCTAGCCCTCTGTTTCTTAGCCTCCTGGGATGCTCTATTGTAGATCATCTCCCAAAGTCGGTTTTGATAGTTGGAGCTGGTAAAATCTCCTTCCAAGTGGCCCCATGGATCCATCCCAAAGCAATCTTAGCCTCTGGATCAAACCTACGTGTGTGGATGCTTGGATGACTCCCTTGTGTGTTTCTTGGATCACCAGAGAAAGCTAGTTTGGTCATGAGAGTAGGTAGGCCAACCGGTATTTTTCTTCGGTTGAGCTCCGTTTTTTCCCATTTGCTCGTAAAGCCACAAACTTACCAAAACTTGTGAGTTGTGAATCTTTATTAGTTCAAAAATAAAATTGATACATAAACGTTGATTTTCCCCTGAATTACCGGAATGTTGGCGTATTATTTTGGACTTTAATGACCGCCAACACGTACCTACCAAACTTACTTAAAAATCAATTTCTTCTCATGATATGCCCGATGATTGGGCCAACAACCGAATACTACACAAGTCGGAAACGGATATCATAAGTTGATCTTGGATTAAGGTTCGAATGGTACGCTCTAAGTGGGCTGCCAGCTGTACACCGTGACAAACAGGTAGGTACCACCTGGCCAAATTTAGCTCGGGCCATGGTACGCTCTAAGTGGGCTGTCAGCTATACACCACGACAGACGGGTACAAGTACCTCTCGGCCAAACCTAGCCTGGGACGCGATACGCTCTAAAAGAGCTGCCAACTATACACCGTGACAGCCGGATACAGGTACCACTCGGCCAAATCTTGTTTGGGATATGATACGCCCCATGATTGACCGACTGCTGGTCACCATGTCAAGCGGGACTTGGGTACCTACCAAACCAACTTAAAATTCAATTTCTTCTTATGATATGTCCCATGATTGGGCTGACAGCCGAATACCACATAAGTTGGAAATGGATCTGACGAGTTGATTTTGGATTAAGGTTTCGAGGGTACGCTCTAAAAGGGCCGCCAGCTATATATCGCAACAGCCGGGAACAGGTACCATTCGGCCAAACCCAATCTAGACAACGATACGCCTCATGACGTACCGACCCTACTTTGTAACCGTGCCCCCACTATATAAGGCGGGCAGGGGACCCTGGTTCGGCAGCCACAGAATACAATGATCACCAAATCGTCCGATCACCATCACAATCTTAGAACACAGGACTAGGGTATTACCTCTACTACGAGGGTCTGAACCTGTATAAACCCTTGTGTTGTGTTACAATTGAGTTTGGATCCAACGCCTAGCCCCATCTACTCATTGTTGGAGTCTTCCCTTGTGTGTTTTTATATTTTTCTGACAAAGTGGAACCAAAAATAAATTACAGTGTACGTATAATATAATTTCTCATTAGTTACAGATGCAATCTTATACATATTGGCAAGGTGTAACTCCACTATGTTTTTTTTTCATAAAAATATAAGAGACCATGGAAGTTTTTGGCACGTGCAACTATATATACGGTGAGTTTCGAGAAGAAAGGTGTTGTGAATTTTGAGAAGCGGCTGCAAGAGCTCTAAAAGACAACTTCAAGAAGTGACGATTTTTGTTTCGAAGAAGCGACTCTTTTTCATAGTGCAAAAGCTAGATTGCCAGAATAAAATAACACAATAGTCTGCCTTGATTTGTTGATTCAAGAGAAAGTATTACATTCCTGAGAGCATGAACAATAGTTACTTAGAAACAACAGTTAGAGACAACAGTTGTCTCTAACTGTTGTCATATCATTTAGAAACAACACTAAAGATAGCATATATGGTAGAGATGGGTGCACATTTTCATAGGTAATTTGCTCACACGCAAAGTTTTTTTTAATTCTTATGTAAAGTCGACTTTTGCATAAGAGACGGCTCAAATATCTATATACACACCCTGCTCCACATTATCAATCAGCTGACATAACACTGTTTTTAGAGATGGCTTAGAGACTACTTAGGTACACTGTTGTACATTTTTCCAAAGAGTGAAAGCCACTAATAAGGTAATATGCTAATAAGATTTTTGGTGCTTCCCCATAGGCACTAATTAGCACGAGGAGTAATTAAGTTAGTGTACTGTAAAACATCGGAAAAATTGGTTAAATGATACAACACCATCTAATCACGTTTACAACGGCTGAGCGGGAAAAATTTATTAATCGTTATCTCGTTTTCAGTGCTGTTTTTATTGGTTTCAATGCCGCAGCGGAGATTCGGCTCGCCCACGCGCGGGGAGGACCGGCCTGGCGACGTGGCAGCACGGAGCGCCGGCATGGCAGAAGCCAGCTCTAGCCGTCCCAGGTGGCGGAAACCGTGCATATTTCGGGTATATTCATCCCCTGCGGCATAGTTTCCCAATTTCTATTTATATGTATATTATTTAATCAATTTTTCCCAAAACATCCGTACTCCTGCAAAGTCAAATAGATGCGTGAAGCACAACCTATATTAACTGGTCTTTGCTGGTTGATACTTGTTGGCCTGCTTGAGACGACTATCTCTTGATTGTCCATTCCATAAAGGTTGTATGAATTTTCCTTGATGAAGGAAAATAAGCCCCTTGCACAAGCCAGCAATTTCATAGCATCCACGCTACATACATCCTTCAAAGCTGACACTAGTTATTCTCTCTTTATTTTGCTTAGAGTTAAGACGTGGTCTCCAAGCAATTTTGTGCTGATCAATGTTGCCTTTAAACTAGTTGTTGCCTAGAGCCAATTGAGTATTTTTTTTAATACAAGGAAGGGATCCAAGGCCTAGGGTTATGTTTTTCAGTTTGGTAAAAAGAACTGTGGGGACTAAGAAACCCGATTTCGCTGAAAATTGAAAATTTTTGATTATTTTAATTTTTTTTTCAAAATTTAAATATAAAATTAAAATGTTTGGTAAAAAGAACCTAATCAAGGATTGATCATGCAACCTATAATTTTTTACTCTTAGTACTAGCCACTAAGCTAAATTTTATCCGACCAAAATTTTTTGACTGAGTAAAAAAAAAAGTCCACGTACCTCGGAGAAACCTGATTTTCAAAAAAAAAAAAAATGGTTTTGTCGGACAAAAAGCAGCATCAGTTTTCCACGGATTTTCATTTCGACACTATAAATACAGCGCGCCCAGAAGCACACAAGTACTCATCGTCTTCCGGACTTCCTCCAATACTAATCAAGTAGTCACGGACTAAGAGAGAGAAGGAGAGGCCCAATGTTGTCGAGTGACGACGTCGCCAATGGCGGGTTGATCGCCGCCGCGGTGCTGGCCGTGTTGCTGATGGCGCTGAGCACGTACGGCCGCCGCACCCGCCACCCGGCGGTCCGCATCCTCGCCTGGGGCGCCTCCATGGCGTTCCTTCCGCTCACATCCTCCGTCATCGCCATCTTGCGGAGGAGGTCCACGGAGGGCGCCTCCCCGCCCACCGGCTCCAAGAACCCAGATGTGCAGAGCATGTGGATGATCCTCCTCTGGATAGCGCTCGTCAGCATCCTCAAGGGCAACGCCGACACCGCCGCGGCCGCCGTCTCCTCCTCCGCCACCTGGCCATCCGCCGGCGACACCAGCATGGACGGCCAGAAGGTCCGGCCACCGTGGGAGGGCCTCTTCCAGTACGTCTGGCTCGTCTATCTCATCGCCCAGTGCATTCCGGTGGCGAGCTGGATCGGCCCTGCCAGGATCGCCGCCTTCGTCGCCTTCTGCATGCTCGGCTGCGCCAAGCTGGTCCTCAAGATGATCTCTTTCTGGAGGGCGGGCACCTCCTTCGCCCTCGGCAAGAACGCCCGGCTCGTCGCCGGCTACATGGCGCAGCTCGTGGACGGCGCCGAGGAGGAGGGCCATGAGCGCGTGCCTCGCTACATAGTGATGGGCGAGAGGAAGGAGGACGTAGAGGAAGGCCCTCACGGGTACCGCGTCCGGCGCGCCGTCATGGAGGAAGGGTTCAGCAGCGGCCTGGTGACGCTCGACCGCGTGTGGCTGCTCTCGTCGGAGCACGGCGACGGCCTCCTCGCCGACCGCCGGGAGCTCAAGGACCTCTGCCTGTCCTATTCCTTGTTCAAAAGCCTCCGGCGGCGGTTGTCGGGGTACCCGCTCGCCGAATCTGGGTCCGCCGTCGCCCTTGATTTCGTGCTCAGAGGCATGGACGCTGCCGGCGCCGGCGCCGGCGATGCCGACCGGCTCTTCCGGGTGCTCGTCAACGAGCTCTGGTTTGCAAGCGATTTCTACTACTCACCCCTCCCGTTGTGCTCCTTCAGTGGGTGGATCGCCGCCCTCAACCATCTCTTCTCCGTGCTGATCATCGCCGGAGCCGTCGCCACGGGGTGGATTTATCAGGTGAAGAAGGTGGTCGTCTTCAGCAAGACGCCGGTGTACTACGTCATCAGCTTCGCCCTCCTGATCGCCGTGGTGGTCGTCGAGGTCTGGGAGGTCGTCGCCGGCGTGTGCTCCAACTGGACCAAGATGGCCTTGCTCGGCCACTACGTCCGGCGCGAGTCGCTGTGGCGCCGGTCGCGCTGCGCCCACGCGGCGCTCGCCGCTGTGTTGCGGTTCCGGCCGGCGAGGCGATGGCGCGACAAGATGGGGCAGAACTCGATGCTGGAGCCCCGCCGGTCTGCCCGGCGGTACTCCGGCCTGCTGTCGGAGCAAATCTACGGCCGCGCGGGGCTCATGAGGTCCGTCGAGGTCTCGCCGGCGGTGAAGGACGCGGTGCTCCGGTCCCTGAGGAGTTGCTACGGCCAGATGGACAAAGCCGGCGCTGCGGCGCGGCGAGCCACCGGCGGCGAGGTCAACTGGGCGTGGTACGGCTCCCACAAGAGCTTGGCGCCCGACGGAGACGACGGGAGCAGCACGACGGAGTACATCCTCGCGTGGCACGTCGGCACGAGGCTCTTCGAGATGAGGTACCCGCCGGCGTCGGCGTCGGAGGACGCAACTGCCGCCTGCCACCTGTCGAACTACTGCGCGTACCTGGCGGCGGCGGCGCCGGAGCTGCTACCGGACAACGCCGCGTGGACAGAGAAGCGGTACAAGGAGGTGGCCGAGGACGCTCGCGCGGCGGTTGGGGAGGACGGCGGCGCCAGCGAGTCGGCGGCGCAGAGGTACGAGCGGGTGGCGCGGGCGCTGGGCTCGGGCTCGCGGGACGCGGTGCTCCGGCGAGGCGCGGAGATCGGGCGGCGGCTTGTGAATGAGTACGAGGAGGACGAGGCGTCGGCGTGGCTGTTCCTGGCGGGCTTCTGGTCGGAGATGGTGCTCTTCGTGGCGCCGTCGGAGAACGTGAAGGGCCACGTGGAGGCCATGGCGCGCGGCGGCGAGTTCGTCACGCTCGTCTGGGCGCTGCTCCTCCACGCCGGAGTCACCACCCGCCCCGAGACGCCACGCAGTGCTACTGTTATCCCGTAACAATAACCATGCTGCAGATTCATGCACGCAAACTAGCTACTGAATAAAGTTTCAGGCTACGCTATCTCCCTGTACTTTTTAGTTACCCATAATTCACGATCGCACGTTGTGTATTAGTGCTTGACCTACCGAATAAAACCTGCCATATTGCAGTTTGCAAGTGGATTTTTTCTGCTGTAAACCATTGCTACCGAGTACCGAATATACTCCAAGGTATAAATGAGCGATCACGCAATCACAATAAAGACAAGGAACACATGACGTAGGAGTGAGATTCAGCTTTATTAATTCGACTTTGTTTCCTGGCAGTCGCCTGTCCGCTGCCGTGCGCTCGCCGACGGCTAGACCCGCGGGAGGCGTGGGCGCGGGCAGGCGACTGCCCTCGAGCCACTCACTTATTAATTTCTGATTAATAATAATTGAGTCTCCAACTCTATTGTTGCTAATATAGATTGCTTAGATTTTAAGTTAGGTCCAATGCGAAAAGTATCTAGGCTATTGGCCAACTAAAACCCAGTTTCTAATCGTGTTCGTATTGGGCCGACCGAACCGGCCCGTATAGTAGATCTTGCTAGTGAGATGCATATGACTCATCAAAATTTCATAAAAATCTAGTGGGAAAACTACTTGGAGAAAGATTACATAGCATATGCTTGCTTTGTGCATGATTGCGAATTTGAAAATCACCCAACAATTGCATATGGGCTTGTTGATCAAGTTGGGTATTCAAACTTTTTGCTCAAGCTTTATTTCAGAGTATGTGAAGCATCATCCCCTGAATTCAACACTTATTTTAGCTTCATCATTCCTATGTAGGGGTGGGAACGGTTCGGTGTGAACCATTGGTTAACCGAACTCGCTTGAGTTTTTTTTTTCTGCCAAACGGGCCATGCGGTTCGGCCCAAAAGATCCCAGTGAGTTATAGGCATTGTTCTTTTCAGCGTATCGTTGTGTTGGTGTATTACTGTAGCAAATTGAGAGCTCTCGAAAAGAGGTCTAAAGATTATAAAAAAATTAATTAAAAATAGTTTTAGAATCTTTCAAATGACTACTAAAAGCCACAAAAAAAAAAATCGTTACAAATTATCACGACATGCAGGCTATATAAAAATAACAAAATTGCTATAGTATTACGCAACGGTATGATACGCTGAAAAGAACATGGCCATAGGCTCGACCCCATTGATCCATCGGATAGAACAAATCGAAATCCATCCAACTGTCTACCCAGCAGCTGCGGCGCCCTCGCACACGCAGCCACCCACACACCGCCGCCCTTCCCGGGCTCGACAGTAGCTGTGGTGGTGGTGTAGCCACCGTCGACGACGAGTACCACACCTTCGACTCGGCGAGGTCCACCATGTCCTCCTCATCGCAGCCCGATCGGTGGTGGAAGCGCTTCGCCGCCGGCCTGGTCTGCGTCTTCGCCATCCGCGTCGGCGTCATCGACTCCTCCTGCCCTGCCTCCCCGTCTGAACCTGACGAGTGACGACAGCTACCGCTGCGGCGCCGCCCCGGCCAGTGGACGGTGGTGAGTCCCAGATCTACTGTCCTAGTGGTGCATCGGCTCCATCTTTGCCTCGGACTTACAGATCAACTACAGGTGCTAAATTACATCTGATTTGCTAATCTTGGTATCTGTCATAGTTCTTGCTAACCTTGATATATGTCATAGATTGTATAGTATGTTCCTTTTCTGTTTTAAATTAGTTGATACCGTTGCAAAACACTTAAAAACATGATAAATTTAATCCTATGGTCATTGTCTCATCGGTACAAGAGAAGTTAACTTGTCATATATATTTCCTTGAAGGAAAGTTTCTCTCTCTCTCTCTCTATATATATCCCCACGGGAGACCGATCAACAAGAAGGTACACGCAATCAATGGGACCCATTGCCTTTCAGCTTGGAGAATTCTGCATGTGCTTTCTTCAGGACGTAATAACTTCGTATAGCATACATTATACGAAGTTATACGAATATATATATATATATATAAACGCTAGAATACTACTACTCCCACGTTTATAGCTCGCCACGTGTCCCCCCACCTTCTGCACCTTTTCCACGCACACAAACTTCGGCATACATATTATAGTAAATGTGTGTAACAATTGTAGCAAAACTACACAAAAATAGTAAAGACGGAACAAATCTGGTATACGCAGCCCATGTGGTGGGAGATGACATGAGCAATTTAATCTAGTTTTTCTCTATATTTTTTGATTGAAAGATCTGATTGATAAAACGTTTCCACTTTTTTATTTGTTACATTTTTTCGAACAAAACTAGACCGGTCCCACTTTTTAAAGTTTTACTTTACTATAATCATGAAAAAGCTTTACTATATTTTGTATATACTTTACTACTTCTCTTTATACAGTGTTTCGTGTGTACGGTTACGTGTTTCGCGTGTACAGTAATGTTTACTTAACATGTTATAGTAATGTGTTTCAGAATAAATAGTAAAGTACTTCACAATAAATAGTAAAGTACTGTTAGATTTATAGTAAAACAAAGTTTTTACGAGCGAGAATAGTCTAGATTTGTTCGAAAAAATGTCAAGAATTTAATAGTGAAAAACGGTTCGCTAATTCGAGATTTTTAAAAATAGTTACGGTGGAAAAAGGGAAGTAAATAAGGCTATTAAAGTTAGTTGCATTGATGATGGGGAGAGATACTTGTCATCATCTAAACATAGGAGTATCTTAGTTAAAATACTCCTAAGAGTATTTTAGAGCTCTCTCTCTATATATAGTGGAGCTATAGTACTCTTAGGAGTACTTTAATTAACTAAAATACTCCCATGTTTATATATCTTGCCACGTGTCCCTCCACCCTCCCACCCTCCCCACGCGCGCAGATTCCGTCAGGGAAATTATAGTAAACTTATGTATAGATAGTTGTAAACTTGCACTTAAATTATAGTAAACGCCGATAAAAATTTGATCGCTTGTGCAAGCATATGGTGCATTAATTACGCGAATTTCTCATCTTATTTCTACTTTTTTCCATTGATTGTGAGCTCCGATGGACGAACCGTTTTCACATACGTGTTGTTTACATTTTTTCAAACAAAACTAGATCGGTCTTACCAAATAAATTTTTGTTTACTATAATTGTTACACCACTTTGCTATAATAAGAAAAGTAAAACCTATTTATCGAAGTAAAAAGAATATTTTCTATAAAATGTTGTACTGTAGTTGGGAAGCAACGTTTACTGTAGCTTAGAAGGAATGTATTTACTAGAATGTTGATTAGTTCAAATTGTAGTACCTGGTGCAATAATTATAATAATTTTCCTTCTTATTTTTACTTTTCCTGTTGATTGAGAACTCTTATCGACAAACCATTTCCACATACGTATTTTTTACATTTTTTTCAAAAAAAATTAGACCGCTCTTGCCAAATAAATTTTGGTTTACAATAATTGCCAAATAAAACAAATTTGTTACTAAAAGTTAGATGTGTCGGAGTAATAAAATATTTTTCTATAAAATGTTTTACTATAATTGGGTACTATAAGCTCACAAGGAATGTTTACATGGATGTTGCCAAGTTCAAATTATAGTAAGCTTACAATAACAAACTTTACAATAATATGCTAATCAATTTACAATAATGTGCTAATCAATTTACAATAATGTGCTAATTAAGAAACTTTATAATAATGTGCCAAGAAATTCTACAATAATATGATAATAATCTTTACAATTAGATATAATGAACTTTACTATCTTAGCTACAGTAAATTTATAATAGGATATTAATGGATATGCTAATAAAATTTACAATAATATGATAAGTACATTTACAGTAAGACACTAATGAGCTTTACTAGAATCTTAGCCACAGTAAATTTACAGTAGGATACTAATGAATTTACAATAACTAGTACAATACCCGTGCTCTGCCACGGACCATAAAGGGATGAAAAGAAAACATAATTAGTAGAAAAATATATAAGCATAAAAGTTGATTTGCAGGAAAGATCGAGAGTGTAACACATGACATGATGTAGTTTGGATCGTATAGGTTTAGATCTAAGCATCGGAAATAATCTATCCATCAGCCCATGCTTTTCTACGGACGTTTAAAGGAAAGGGAGCAATACATGAATGATGAACAAAATTATAAATCGCAACCCTATCAAAAATATTCAGAGTAATATACAAGCCTGACTTTCAATGCAATGTAGGCAGTTGGCCAACAAAAAATCTCCTCTAAGACGCATCTATCAAATGCGAAAACAATAATATACTTATTGCCAGAGGTGCAAGATGCAATACTTTGGACAACGCCTTCCAAAGCAACAGGAACACGGGCTTCACAATTCATAAGTACAAAGGTGCAGGAAATTTATGCTAACTCCTGCTATAAGCCTATAACCTAACCTTGTTTGGCTTAATCCGCTTTGCAGCCATGTAAGTCACAGCAGCAGAAAGAGTGTACCTAATAACAGCAAACATGCAAGCAGTTATAACGTATCAAGACGCTAATAAGAAATAAGTAAATTCACTGAATTTATCCACCTAATATTTATGGTAAGTGAGTTTACCACGACCTCATGATTTAGCTTTTTTAGATATTCAATATATCAAATACACCTTTTTAGGGTATATAAAGATATTCAATATAACTTTTTAGCTGTTATGGAACTACGAATATAAAGTCAGTAAGAAAAGTATCAGCGAGATTACTTCTGTTCAAACTGAGAAAAACTCCACCAATGCTATAAATGGAGCGGAATAATAGAGAGTTAGCCAGAGCACTAACTCTGAGTAACAATCAATGTTAAAAAGATGCTGCTTCTCGATATTGGGATGAAGAAATCAATAACAAAAAAGAGTAGCAGAAGCAACGTATCAGGCATCACCATTTTCACCAAACAGTAGCAAAACACAAATCATCTAAAAATACTTACAGCTTGGCAAAGAGTTGTTCTTGTTCTGGAGCTCACTAATTTGCCAATGTATTCTTTCATTGGAGGCCAATTCTCTTTACACTAATAGAGCATCTTGATGTCAGCCTGCTGCTTCGCCTCCAGCCACATGTCGAGAAGCTTCTGCTTCCAAAACTTAATGTGAGAATTGTAGTTGGACTGCGAGGGAATATGAAGAGAAAAACATAAATGAGACCATATAAATCATTTCCCCATGTTGTGCAATAAGAATGTGCCACCAAACTACAACCTAATAGGGCAGTCTTCTCATAGGGGCAAAAAAATGGAATTGCAAACACAAGGACTATAAAATAATCAGCGTGAGACGCAATTGAATGCTAAAAAGGGGAACTTATCAGTGAATATATGTCAGGCTTAGAATTCTCTACATTTACATATATATTTATTAACATTCTATTTTGGTAGCAAAGCACTGGTATTTGATTTTAATTTTGTATGTTGTTTCACCTTAAGTTTTCCTTCTTCCCTTTGTAGTTCTGTTTCAAGGCACATGCATCGTACTATCAGCAAGAACATACATTTGGACACATTATCAGATTGTTCTACGGAAGGTGGTCGATGCTCATGTAGATATCCTTTTTTATTTGAAACCAAGAGTAAGACCAACCTAGATAGGTTAAGCCAACCTGCATTAAACATATAAGAATTCATCAAACATAGATATATTAAACATAGAAGCTAGACCTTTGAGAAGATCTGACAAGACCTTACTGCATTAGCACAGATATGAACATCTACTTTACATAATCAAAATATTTTTATGGCGTATAGAGCATATCCAAACCCAGAATTTGAAAAAGGGAAAATTTAGGTTAGCACAAACGCTAATACAAGATAGGTCAATGAAAGAGTCTTCAATTGGGTTTAGCTTGCCACTGTGGCAAAATCCTGAAGGCTATTATCTTCATCATCAATTCATCCCCAGCTACCCCTAGTTGCCAATTAAATACAATAACATTGACTGATTCATACATAGAATAGATAGAAATCTGAATGGAACAAATAGCTTATCTGAAAGTAGTTACAGACAATAACATCTATTGCTTACTTTCAAAAGATACAAACATCATCCATGGTGTTTTTAAGAAGAACTTGGTGGCGTCGGCTCCCGGTCCCACCGGCGCGGCCTCCCTCCTCCAAAAATTTGATAACTAATCACAATATATCAATACACATGTAAGCCTAACATTCTAAAAGGATAAGTAGTTCTCACTAAAAAGCCTAAGAAAGGCACAACTAATCACAATATATCAATACACATAACGAAATCAAGCAACCAAACTTAAAATTGCACATGAACGATATGGCATTATTTATTTCAACAAATATAATGCAAATATATGAGATTTCACATAATACATAACCTAATGAGGTTGCATTTAGGCTTCAAGTAAAGTTGTCTTCACTTGGGAGCAGTGACAACAGTTCAAGTAAAAATGTAGATAACTATTAGAAAGGCAAAAAAAAACATATCTAATTATTAACCATGTGTTGTCACTCATGCTAGAGGTTACATTATTGTTTTTTTTAGTTGCTATGTTTTTTTAATATAACCGTACATGCGTATAAGACATGTTATGTTTTCTATGATGGAACTTTACTTGTGGTTGTAAGCTTTTAAATTGATGAAATGATGTCAAAATTTATAGAATCACGTGACAACTATCCAACTTGGCACGTGTCTCCTCATGAATTACTCTTTTATAATTTTATATGTTGCTTAAAATTATGTTACCCTTTCATCCTTTTATGGCCCGATGCAAAGCACAGGCATTGTACTATAATAGTAGGAGTGTCTATGCAAATTTAAACGGCTAATTTATGCTAAGAAAGTTAAAAAATAGTGCACCGTAAGATGATTTGAGGAATTCAGTTTTCTTTTTCAGTAAAATGTATTTGGATTGAATGTGTGTGCAATTCAATATATTTATTAGTAATAATTTTCTCATATTCGAATTCACCGCTGATTTTTTTTTATTTTACTTTAAAATCACGTTGCGGCAGACGAATGCACGCATTGCTAAGTTAAACCACCCTTTATAATTTTTATGTTTCTATAATTTATGTTTCCCTTTCTTCCTTTAGTTCCGTGGTAGAGCACGTGCATTGTACTAGTCTAATTATTAACCATGAGCCTTGATTCTATTTTCTTGTGCTAGAAATTCACAGGAAATATATAATAGATGATGGAAGAAGGAACACATGAACAGTTGTCCCCCCAAAAAATGGCAGTCGCTAATGCAAGTACTGTTGTTCACATCTTTGTCATCCAAAAAGGGAAAATGAAGAACATCTCTACTCATTAACCATGGTCCTTGATTCTATTTTCTAGCGCTAGAAAATCATAGGATAGATATAATAGATAAAAGAAGAAGGAATACACAAATAGGTGACAAAAAAATGGGCAGCTGCTACGGCAAGCAGACATCCTCATGAGCAATCTTTTACCGTTCTTCTCAAATCGCAATTTCACCAAAAAGCCTAGTGTTTTCTAAGGGGATTCCATCAAAGAGCAGAGATTGTACTTGACATAGAACCAAGTGCATTGCTGCGGACGTGACATAGAACCGAGCGTCGCCGCCGTCGTCTAGCCGAGCAGGAAGAGGAGGACCGATGAGGAGAGGAGAGACGAGAAGCGGCGTGTAGATGGCTGAGGGTGCCGCCGCCTCCATTGCCGTCGCCCAGTGTGGGAGGGTGAAGCGGGAGGGGGGAGGAAATGGAGCCTCCTCACGGGGTCGGACCGAATGTGGAGGACGGGAGTGACGGACAAAAAACACAGAACGGAGGAGGAGGAGGAGGAGGAGGAGGAGATCGGGAGGACGAACCCTCGAGGTAGGTGACGTGGTAGAGGAGGCCGTGGAGGCGGCCGATGGCGGGAGGTGAGGCGACGGGGCGTCGCGGTTGCCGGCCTTTCACGTCGCCGCGAGGTTGGGGCGGTGCGAGGCCGGGATCGTGGCGGCGCAGCCGAGGACGCCTGGGCGGCACGAGGCTGGGGCGGCGCGGGCGTGGCGAAGGACGCCAGGGCTGCTGCTTGGGTGAGGGAGAGAGGGGGCGTCGGGGCGCGCGGCGGCGGGTGAGGGAGATGGAGGGGGCGGCGGTGCGGGTGGGGGAGAGGGAGGAGGCGGCCGGCGGCGCGGGTGAGGGTGAGGGAGAGGCGGCGGCGGATGAGGGAGATGGAGGGGCAATGGGATCGTGGCTGGGGTGGCGGGCGGTTTCGCCAATGCAGCGGTTGGTGGGAACCCTAGGACAATTGGCGCTCGGTGGGATAGCAAGTTAGATCGCACGGTGGAGAGGAGGCATCACGAGATGGATGGTTCAGATTGAAAGTTCGAACTACTACCACCACCACGACCACAAGGTGCTTTAATATAGTAGAGATAGAGATATGCTAAGGAATTTAACAATAATGTGCAAGAAATATTGCAATAATGTGATAAGAACTTTTACAATAAGATAGTAATGAACTTTACTAATGGAGCCCGCGATAAGTGAACATACTACCATGCTACATGCTAATATGAACATTATACTAGTTAAAGGCTAAATCCACTATAAGTGAACATACTACCATGGTACTCGCTAATCTGAAAGTACTACTAACTAAAGACTAAATCCATTGTACTTGAGCATACTGCCATGCTACCTGCAATAGCTCACTTTCTAAATGGATGAAGCAATCTTTTATGCAACCAAAGATCAAGCCGCCAGATTCTTCAAGCTTGGAGTTCAGTTACAGAGTTCAGTTACATATTAATATGTCATTTGAGGAATATTTTCAAGAGCTTCAATTAGGGATGTTATGTTGTGGTATAGTGGTGGAAGTAGATTAAAAGATGGATTGCTTTTTTTTGAGGAGCTAAGGCAAGAAATGCTTGACATTGTTTATTAGAAAGAATATAATACTATCAATAGATTGTTCCGTCTTGCTTTCTTGGCAGAAAAGGAATTATAGGAATGACAGAGGACATGGATTGAATATAGTAGTATCTTTACACCGAAAGAGACATCGACAACAACCAAACCAGATGCACCTTCTACTTGTCAATCTGTTGCCCTAAGTCACTAAGAATAAGTCAGAGAAGGAGAATGAGAACAAGGAGAACAAAGACATGCTTGTCACCTCATGTATACTTATAGAGCCAATAACTCAATATGAACCTGCATTAGCTGAGAAGAGAATAAAGGTAATGAAATAGGTGCTACATTTATGTAAGGTGAGAATGATTTCGATGTGTTGAAACTTTCCACGATTAATGCTAATGTAGAGAAACCATTAGTGGAACCAATTGTTAATTTACCTTTGTCACAAGATGATTTGGTCGTTTCTTGCGATAAAGAAAAGCTGTGTGATAATGATTCACTTATATCTATTCCACAACTAGCGAATGAATATGTTACTTTGAATGAACATGTTTTTTTTATAGAACCAAATACTTTTGCCGAAAATAAACATGTTTTTCATATTACCAATGAAAATGATGCGCTGAAACTGTAGTCTTCTTTGAATATTTTAGATTACATTGAATTTGATGTTCCATGTGATCTAAAAGTTTAAAGGAAAGATTTATTGAACATTATAGTTTGTCATGATTATCTAGAAACACTTTTCATGCTATGAGCAAATATAATGATAAAGGAAACTAAATGATGAATCAAGTTTATATATTTGTCAAAATATGAATTCTACTTATGATGTTCTAGTATGTGATGTAGTGGTCGGTGTTCTGACGAGCTCCACTGCCCAAGATTACAGTGAATAGAGCTGGGTCCTTCACGCACACAGTTTAATTTAAACGACAAGGTAATGGGCTACCACAGAATTAAACCAAAATGCAAAAAAGTTGCTGAACCCTACAGTTATGTATCCATTATGTAATAATGTACCAGAGTATCCCTATGTTGAAGCGACGACGCCGGCTTGGTGACGGAGCGATGCGTGGTGTACCAGTGACCGTCTACTTCGCGCGATCAGCTACGTTCCTCCCAATTTTTTTGACGCGAGTCTCATCCCCAAATCGAGCGCGCCCCGTCTTCTCTCCCGGAATCGAGTTGATGATAATGATGATGTGGAGGAGGAAGCGGAGGCCACGAGACGAGATGCCGGAGCTCACCACGCTGACGGATTACGCGGGGGAGCCGCCGTGCCACCCATCTCTCCCGGAAACCTCTCCAGCTCTTGCGTGCTTGGTCGTTGGGGTGGCTGGCTCTTGGCTGTTGCTCCAGTGGGTGGTATTGAGCGGCTTGTGTGGTTCGTCGATCGAGCGGATTCACGGCCTGGCATGCGGCTGATGTATGCGTCTTGTGAGGTTATGCCGTCGACGCCGCATCTACGGAATCACGGCACCGTCGCCGTTCATGTTGTATGTTACCATGACGCCTTGTTCTGCTCTAACACGGGGCGCAGTCGCGCAGATGGATCCCTTTTACCTTGAAGAAAAGCGGACGGGTTTAGGATTCATGATCAGGATACGGGGAGCTGCATTTCTCATGTCGATACGCACAGATGGATCACTATAGTTTTTAAACTGTCTGTAACTATTAAATGACTATGTAGACAGCTGTAGTGAAAACCATTGTATGCATTATCTGTTTATAGAGCTATCTTTAGTTGGTATGATAATGCTTTAGAGACAACAGCCGTTTCTAGTATTATCCATGCCCTAACATCTTTCAAGGTACAACTAATTAATTACTTGAGTTATGCATAAAAAAATTAAAAATTACCGCTATGTGCAAAAAAGAACAATTGCCGTAGATTTATGTACTAATATGAGTTGCTCCCAACTTTAGTTTAAATTCCACTATGGAAGAAAGCAACTTTAACACACACTGAGGTGAAAAATTTAAGTGACAAGTGTGTCCGATATCGGGGCTACTTGGTTGCACGAACCATCTCAGCCTAGTGCATATGATGAGCCTGGCCGAGGAGATGAAGTGATTTTGTTTGGTTACCCTGCATTTGTTGAGCTAGGCAGTGCAGAGATGTTGTTTGGTTGACCATACAGATTAGAATGAGATACATAAATTTAAGAGGAGCACAAACATTTTTTTTAAAAGAATCTATAAACTTAAAATGAAAATAAAAAAATTAAAACAAACAATAGATAATCAAAAATTCAAAAATAAAAAATTAATCTTTTGAAATTTGTATAGGAAGGATGTTCTAGTTTTGTTCGAATAAATGTTAGGAACCCATTTTTTAAATAGGTTCGGTAATCGAAGATACTAATCAAAAGATATAGCAAAAAAAAAATCAAATGCGTTGCCTGCATGCAGCAGCTCCTAGGCCATTTTTCTTGTTCACGCTGGGCCTGGCAGCTACAAGTTTTTTTGCTGCAACTCTTTCGGGCTGCAACAGTTAAATTAGGCATCCAAACACATGACGACTGCATCAGTTCAACCAAGCTGCAGCAAGATCAGGCAACCAAACACGCCACCAAACACGCCATCATCGGTGAAGCATCTCTGCAGTGGACAAAAAGACAACAAGGATGCCCCTCACTGACACCAACAATATCACTCATGAATCAACCAATCTCTTGCTGTTTAGTAAAACTGTTTTCATATATTTAAAACCATTTTATTTATAATTTCTGGCTCTCCAAACATCCAATCCACCGTTTCAGATGAATTAAGGTTGTTTTTGATTATATGAATGAGGTTTTTATGTATAGCATGATACAAAATCTATGTCCACACATTTGTGTGATTGGGTGAATCGTACCAAACCAACATGAACGGTTGGATACAAAAATTGGAATATTCACTCAATATGTTGTATGACTTCATTCGCAACATTTGGTTGAACGACTGCGTGTAACTTTCTCCTCCAAGCCCTTACAGCTTCTTAATTCATATTTTTTATTTTGTACTATACCAAATTTCAAATCAATTTGAATTTGTGAATTCAATTTGGATTTGAAAGTCGATTTTAATTTTAATTCTGTTTTCAAATTATAAACTTTGAATTTGAAAATATGTTTGAATTTTAAAAAATTGATTTGTATTTGCAAAAAACCTTGATCTTGAATTTCAAATCTAATTTGAGTATTGAAATTAAAATTTGAATTACGTTTTTCTAATTTGAGTTAATTTTTAATTTAAAATTGGTTTGTATTTTTAAACTTGCTTGACTCCTCAATTGAAAAATCCAACTTGAGTTTTCAGCTTAATGGCTTAACAAATTAAGGACATATATATTTTTTGAAAAGAAACTTGATTTGACTTTTTTCAGTCTGTTTTTTCGATGTTTTGAAGGTGGGTCCTAACGCTTTAAAAAGGAAGTCAAATGAAATGTATCCGAATCTCGAGACTAACTTGAGAGCTCTTAAAGTTCAGTCATTTCAGCCGTCAAGAATAACTCAAAAGAACAAGACCTAAGTCTAGTTTAAATCATCCAAAATTAATCATGCGTAAGTTCATTCCATACAATAACCATACAAAATCTTATATAATCGCGTTCAGCTAACCAAACATCTCGCTCGAATTATACAATATAGAACTATCACATTCAACTTACACTATCCCATGTCTCATTCAACTTGTACTATCATATTCACATTCAACCTGTACGGACAACCAAAACACAACGTAAGCTGACACAAAACGAGTTGGTCTTTGTTTGCGGAAAAGATCATGGATTGTCATTTGCATGAAGCCACGAACCATGCGAGAAACAAGCAACTAACGACTAGAACCGCGCCTCATTCTCAAAACAAACCCAGAAAATAACGGGGAGAGAACCGCGCCTCTTCCGTTCCCTGCCACGTCCGCCCTCCTGGCCCTTGCCCCTTCGCCCTTGCTGCCTCCGGCGCCGGCGGTGAGGCGAGAGCCCAGAACCCTTGTATACAAAATAGCTCCGTCGGCCGGCACAGGTTCCAGTCCAGCCTTGCTGATCGCATTCGCAGCAGGTAAGCATCAGAATCCCAACACTACTTCTCTTAGTTCCTCGTTTTAGGCAAAGATTCACAAATTCGTGTTTGCTTGCTCAAAAAAAAAGAAAGAAAGAATAAATTCGTGTCGCCGGCGCTCGTGCCGGCGGTGCGGGGAGATAGCCGTCCTTCTCCAAGACGGCTCTCATCCTTGTTCCCCCCGGCCCGGCGTCGTGAGATCCGGCCGTGGTGGTCTGGTGGATCCCCGGCGCGTCTGATTGGGTGGGTTACTTGTCCTTTCCTTGGGTCCTAGGGTTTGGGGAGACTGCGCCGCCGCCGCCGCCGCCGCCACCGCCCTCGGTGACCACCTTTGCTGCCTTTCATCCTCGACCACCACCGCCTCCTTCTCTCTCAGCTCTACCTCCACGGCACCCTCTCCTTCACCCTCTACCGCCAGACGGGCCACTGCCTCTCACTGCTTTCTGCCTCTCTGCTCCTTCACCCTTGGCCTTATGTCGCCCACCTCTGCTCAGCCGCCGTCGAATCCCTCTGCTCTTCTCTCTGCTGTCCTGTTCTCTGGTCTGCCGCTGCCATTCTCCCCTCGGCATTCTGCTCTCCCTAGTCCCTTCTGTTGCATCCCTCTGCTCTCTCGCCTAGACAGTGGATATTGCAGAATGATGGTGTTGGGCTATTAGACTATTAACAAGCTGTTACTGCATATCGCTTACAAGTTACAATTTGTATGAGGCCGAAAGGTATGTCTACTCATTATATCCGTATTAGCGGCCTATTAGCAACAAATTTTATTACCGTATTAGCAGCTTGGGCCTTTGCTAATTACTGTTGCTTAATGCTTATTAAGCTTGCAACTTCTGCTGGATAGTTGGCTAATTGGAAGGAGGTTTGTTACTGATTAGTACATTGGCATAACATACAAATACATCTTTTTTCCTGAAGGAGGTGTGCTTGACTGCTTCCTTCATGTCTACGCTTCTGTATCTTTGCATGTAAGAGTAGACCTGTCATGTAAGTTTTTTTCCCCAAAATGATGTTAAGATGAATGGATGTGTTGCTTGCTTACAAATCATGACACAAAATTTGAAGCGTGTTTACGTGATTGCATTCAAATACACATGTTCTGGAAAATTTTGTGAAGAACCTTCAAAAACCAGGGGTAGGATGGTGTTTTCTCCTTCAATTCTCTTTCAAAGCCAACTGTTCGGGATGTTTCCGTTTTGACTTCTATAAGAAAAACGTGCCTGACCGCTGGTGAGGAATAATAAAATTGTGGGCGTGCCAGTGTATCGAAATACAAAAATAAACAAAATATAGGGAAAACACATGATCTTTATTAATATCGCCAGCAAGATACATGGTTCCTATTGTTTTGCGCTCCATTGCCTGTTGTAAAAACATCTGACATAGGCATTATGGATTTCCTGGATCGTGGAGTCTCGAGAGATCTCCTAGTTAATTATATCTGCGAGAATACGCAGAAAACCTTCGATTAAGCTGTGCTTTGTCATGTCCATCAATCTTCGCCTGCGTTCGCTATGCATGTAAAAATAAATAATAATAAAATAGTGAAGTGTTGGTGTAGTCGGTAGAAATCGCGGTCTAGCTGGACCATCTATCGAGGAGAATAGAGCTCGGTGTCTTGAACCTATTCACCTGTATCAATCCGGACTTAAACGATCGCGGACAACACTATGTTGAAGGTACTAGAAAATACACTCCGGTTAACCTGAAAATAAGAACATGCATAGCTATGCTCGGCTCTGATGGACCTGATGACATAGCAACAACGTCTTCGGATATGATTTGCAAATATAATATTTTTGATATATAGCGAATAATCAAGAATTCATGAAGCGTATTATCAGTGCTTTTTTGTATTTTCCTTTCGCACTGTATTTCAACAGCGTCTTCGGAGTATAATCTGTAAATAAAATAATTTGACATATAACGAATAATCAAAAAAATCATGAAGCACATTATCCATGCTTCTTTGTATCCCCCCTTTGCACTGTATCTCAATGGCGTCTTTGGGTATAATCTGCAAATAAAATGTATTTGACATATAATAAATAATCGAAGAATCATGAAGCTCATTTTCCATGCTTCTTTATATTTTCTTTTGCACTGTGTGCCGGATTAAATCCCACCGTCTAACCATTATTTGCTTTTATGCCCATGGACTGGATTGGGAAGCATCACCCACTGCCTGCTCTTCATCTCCACCTGTACGCCTTTCACAGAGACCAAAATTCCCCGTTCCCTTCCATTCTCCAAATCTCCCCTCTCCAATCTTGCTGTTCACCAGAGTGTACGTGAGAGAGAGAGAGAGAGCCAGGAGGCCGGTTTGGGCAGCACACTGGTGGCAAGCGGGGTCGCCGGCCCGGCCGTGGCCTGAAGGAACAACAGCGGCGGCGCGGAATACATTGTAAGGGCGCAGATCTGGGCGTGCTCCAGCGACGTGCGGGCTAGACGGCGTATAAGAGAAGGAGGTAGGCCGGCGTTGGGTCCCTGTGGGGCGTCTGGTGGCGGCGCCCCGGCGGCAGGCGGGGCAGCCCGAGAAGAGAACCTGTTTATCGACACGGGCTAGGTACATCTTTGATAGTGCTTTGTTCATCATGATTGTTCTTTGCTATGAGGGAACCTGCTCCCTGAAAATAGAAAAAGAACATCCGTACATGTAAATAATCAAGATGATTAACAACCTATCATTGCTTTCTTCTTTGTTTGCGTTATTGAACTCGGATGCTATTGAGCGAGATGAATATTTCGGTGAATTGTGTCTCCGATTGATGTATGTGCCTGTGATGAATCCGTCTATCTCTACGTCTCTCTCTGATCAATCTGCGTGCCTCCGCCTCCGAACCCCGGATGTGTAACCCGAATGTGTGTCAACGATGTGTGTAACCTCTTTGCCGAGCAGATCGATCCTTTTTTATAGTCCTTCTCGTTGATGATAATTATCTGGACTCTTGTTCTGTTTGAGATGCGATTTTTCTGGCTAGATAACATCCTCCTTGTTATCCTCGGCAGCGAGAAAGTTGGGGATAGAATTGAGCTTGGTGCGTTTAAAAGGTAATTTTGAAAATCAGCTTTTTTGGACGCTCCATATATATATATATAGAGATTTGCTAGCGTGAACTTGAGTGTACGGATCCCTCCGTGAACTTCGACAGGTTTTTGAAATTCGAGAACTTTAGTGATCGATCCAAACCATTGATCTTGTTCGTCATGTCAAAAGGTAGCCACCAACCAAGTTTCGTATTTATTCAAAAATTTTTGCTATTTGTTTTCTAATTTTGAAAATCAGCCTTCTAAATAGTCGTGGAGCGTCCAAAAAAGCTGATTTTCAAAATTAGAAAACAAATAGCAAAAATTTTTGAATAAATACGAAACTTGGTTGGTGGCTACCTTTTGACATGACGAACAAGATCAATGGTTTGGATCGATCATTAAAGTTCTCGAATTTCAAAAACTCGTCGAAGTTCACGGAGGGATCCGTACACTCAAGTTCACGCTAGCAAATCTCTATATATATATATATGGAGCGTCCAAAAAAGCTGATTTTCAAAATTAGAAAACAAATAGCAAAATTTTTTGAATAAATACGAAACTTGGTTGGTGGTTACGTTTTGACATGACGAACAAGATCAATGGTTTGGATCGATCACTAAAGTTCTCGAATTTCAAAAACCTGTCGAAGTTCACGGAGGGATCCGTACACTCAAGTTCACGCTAGCAGCTAACCAACCAAGTTTCATATTTATTCAAATTTTTTTGCTATTTGTTTTCTAATTTTGAAAATCAGCTTTTTTGGACACTCCACGACTATTTAGAAGGCTGATTTTCAAAATTAGAAAACAAATAGCAAAAAAATTTAAAAAAATACGAAACTTGGTTGGTGGCTACCTTTTGACATGACGAACAAGATCAACGGTTTGGATCGATCACTAAAGTTTTTGAATTTCAAAAACCTATCGAAGTTCACGGAGGCTCCGTACACTCGAGTGTACACTAGCAACTCTCTCTCTCTCTCTCTCTCTCTCTCTCTCGCCAAAGAAGTTGAAAAGCTAGGTCATGGTTTAGGCATGTGGATTTCTAGTTTCCATTTGCTCCTATCTAAGGCTTAGTCTCTAGGTATGCTCTAGTGTTTCAATTCCCCTTTTTGCTTCCTCCCACATCAATTAGGTTGGCCTTTACCTCTCCTTACATTATCACTATGCATAAGGATTCCATTATGCACCGGTGTTTCTGAAGTACTTCGTTGAATGTGTCTGAACCATCTTAACGGATGTTGAACAAGATTCTGTTCAATTGGTGCGACCCTAGTCATATCATGTATAACCTCATTATGATCTCGGTCTATTCTCGTATGGTCACAAATCCATCGTAAACATATATATCTCTAGTAACACTTAACTGTAGATATGACGTTTTTTTGGTAGGTCAACATTCTACACCATACAACATCATCAGCCTAATCTCCGTCCTATAGAACTTGCCTTTTAGCTTTTGTGACACTTTTGCTATTATTGTATGACTTCAGTTATTTGGAACACAATCATTTGTTAATTATTCTTCCAGTTCTTAAAAAATTGACTTTTTTGGCCATTGGCCTGGAATTCAAAATAAAACTTTGACTACTAATTACCATTGCAAATTATTGATAAAATGATACCATGGAAGTGCTTTCAAGATGATCTGTATATATGTTTTTCATGTGACCAATCCAAATAGCTCAAAAGAGTTTCATGGATAATGTTTTAAAGCTTTGACAGTTTGATTTAGGAGTTAGGACATGTCTAAAACATCATGTTTTCGAGAACTGAAGGGAGTTCCATCTCATTTTTACCAAATGGCTTTTCCCTTTGTGTTATTTGATGGTAAATGGCATTAGTTCAATAATAGTCTGAATTCTTCTATCTTTTATAAATCTACAGTCTATCCTTTGTTTGATGAGTCATAAGTTACTCTTTTAATTCAGATTTTGTGCACATTTTTAATTGGTGGATTTGCATTATTTTTATTGGTAGGTTGTAAGTGTTAACATTTTGTCTTACAGGTGTGCAATATTACTTGCTAATTGTTTTAGGCATACTATGTGAACATTAGGCTGCTTTTGGTTTGGGGTTAACGGGGGATTAAGGTTTTGACCCACCAAACTAAGCAGGATTAAATTAATCTGGCCTTATCACTCTTTACAGACGTCACTAACCCAGCCAAACGCTTTAGATTAACTGGATTAGTTTTCATACACAAAACATATGTTAAGCTTGGTTAAGGTTAATTTTACTGGAAAATTGAAAAAAAGACTAATCTAATTGTTATTACAAAATATTAAGATCAATTGTTTTGTTGTATCCTGAAAGCTACTCTGAGCATATGTAACTGTCAGGTTTGTTCATGTAGTAATACTATTTTCTATTGCCTTAGATTTCAGTTGTTTTGTTATTTCCACTTTATCAACTTGTTTTGTTCTATTGTAGTTTGAAGGACAACAATGTCGGCTTCAACTGCTGCAGCACCAACCACAAATACAAATGGAAACAATGCATTAAGCATGGACTCCCACTCTAGCCAAGATGTTAGGCGCCGTACTGTTATTCTAAAGAAGAATACACCTGAGTTTCTTGCTGAAGGTGGAGTCAACGGCATCTCAGATGATAAGACTGCTAACAAGAAGGATCTTAATCATACCATCCGTGGAGAGTCAGTTCTTGATAAATCAAAGTATTCATCCGAGGCGAGAAGAGATGCAATTGCTTCTGCAGCCACTGCTGAACATCGAAAGAAAAGCATTACTAAACAAGAAAAGGCCAGGTGGGAAATTGCCTTAAGTGTTTTGATGAAGCTTTGTCTTCTTATATCAGCTATTGCTTGGATGGGGCAGTTGTTCTTGAAGTGGCAAAATGGTGATTTATCATTTACTGCACTGGATATGGAGAGTAGACTATCCAAGGTGGAAAGGTTTAAGAAGACGACCCAGATGCTTCAAGTGCAGCTGGACATTTTAGATAAGAAACTGGGAAGTGAGATGGACAAAACGAAAAGGGATGTCAAAAGCCAATTAGAAGATAAGGGACATAAGTTGGATACAAAGATTAAGACACTGGAGGTCAAGACTGACAAAATGGATAAGTCACTTGTGGAGCTGAAGGACATGGGTTTTGTTTCTAAGAAAGAATTTGATGAGATTGTGAGGCAGTTGAAGAAAAAGAAGGGTTTGGATGGTACTGACAATGACATAAGCTTGGATGATATAAGGTTATATGCGAAGGAGATAGTAGAGATGGAAATAGCAAGGCATGCAGCAGATGGCCTTGGAATGGTGGATTATGCAATACGGTCTGGTGGGGGTAAAGTGGTTAAGCATTCAGAAGCTTTCAAAAAAGGTAAGAGCTTGTTTCCAAGTGGTGGTCATGAAACAGCCCAAAAAATGCTGGAGCCAAGTTTTGGGCAACCAGGAGAGTGTTTTGCACTGGAAGGAAGCAGTGGATTTGTTGAAATAAAGCTACGGACAGGAATAGTTCCTGAGGCAGTCACTCTAGAACATGTCGATAAGGTAAAATTATTGTCTTATTTCCATAATTCAATGAAGCTTTGTTGTCACATTTTGACATCCGTTCACTCAACTTCACTTTATGTAGCTCATCTTGTTTTGAACTTTTGGGTGCTTTATGCTGTTGGGAACCTTGCGATTGACACCACTTTTGACGACATGACTTTTCCAATTTTAACTTAGTATCATTATATGTAGCATTCTTTATTCACTTCATAGTAACTGTTTTTTTGACCTTTTTTTTTAATTTTCGTTGAGGCTATTTCACAGTTGCTTTGTTTCCTAGAGAACCTTTTGAAGTGCAGTCCCCCTCAAAACTATTATTCATTAGCAAATATTTTGAAAAGGGACCATGGAACTTCAAATGAAGTCTTCAGCCATGTGCGGAAGCAAATTATTAGATGGATTATAAGTGTGATGCTAATTTGGTAAAGCCCATGACGATCTTGATTTGCAATGCTGACAAGCAGGGATTGCGAAAGAGTAAATTTGTCCGCATTTCATATAATAAACAACCGTAAGGAGATTTTTTTTTTTGAGGGAAGTAAGGAGAATTTTGGACTATCGTGGAGTTGACGCTTTTGATGACCAGTATAGGAAAAGTTTCTTTGTGTGTCTATTAATGCACAATTGGTGTGGTGCATAACAAATTGTTCCTTGCCTATTAGAGCAGTTGAGTACCACTTGTTCAGCTTACTTTTTAGATAATTTACTTGTTTGATGTCCTTCGGTTAATTGCTTCATGTGTACAAGTCCACTTCCACTCTGCAACATACTTCCCATGGATTAAAATTACAATGCTCTGTTTATTGCCTGATGGCTTCGCCATTTGATTTACTCTCAGAAAAATTAAGTCCTCGTTTATACAGTTGATTAAGATACTAATTTTTTATCCACTACAAAAAGAAGCGAGAAATAGTGTGAAAGCAAATTGTCCTTTTTCCCCTTGGCATGATTGGCTCGTCCATTTTGTTTATTTGCTATATACAATCTTATTCCTGAACAGTTGTGATCTAAATTGTCCATTATTTTCTTAATTCAAACCCCTTGCTTCATTTATTTTATGCTGACTTACGAAAATCATGATTTGTTCATACAGAGTGTGGCCTATGATCGATCAAGTGCTCCCAAGGATTTCCAGGTCCGTGGATGGTACCAAGGACCTGAAGATGCCTCAGAAAAGGAATTACATAAGATGGAATCTTTAGGAGAGTTTTCTTATGACCTTGCGAAAATCAATGCCCAGACATTCCAGCTGGAGAGAACAAAGGATGTACTTGTCAACATAGTTCGGCTTGACTTCTCGTCAAACCATGGGAAATCAGAATTGACATGCATTTATCGCTTCAGGGTGCATGGTTATGAGCCTGGTTCTCACGATGCTGCAACTTTGATGGCCTGATCTGGGAGCTGCGTACTTGAGCTTGCCCATGTGAGCTTTGCTTCAAGCGTTCAGCTCCTTCAGCCCTTGTCAGACGGTACTAGGCAAATGGGTTAGCTGGTGGAAGAAAGAATTGAAACTAGGCTCCATTCCAGGTCTAGTATATTTCATGCTGACAACTCTCTCTAAGTTGATTTTAATCTGTAACATAATGGTATCAACAAACACTGATCTATTTATTTTCCTATCTAGATTTTCTGTGTTTGTATCTGGCAATCTGGTCGTTCTTTGCTGTTATTGTATTGAAACAGCCAGCACTATTGTAGTGTAAAATTAAGATGATTATTAGGGTGCATTCGCTGATGTGCATCGGGTTTAGTTCTCTTTTTTATATAAAAAAAATTCCCACAACAGTGAAATTTCTGAGGTAGTGCTGAGCAATCCAAACTTGTGGCGTCAGTAAAAAAAGAGAGAATGTTCTATGGCTAGCAATTGCAACTTGCCTCTTGCAAGGTGCTCAAGAATTGTACCTGTGTGCAATAAAATACCCTGGCAGGAAATTTTGGTAAATTATGTGCTGAACTCTTGTTATATGTCATCTACTACTATTCTTCGACATCGGACGCTAGGCAATATAAAGAATTGACATTGAGTAGTAGCTTTTATTTGGCGAGAGGAAGTGACCGTCGATGGGGTCTTTGCCTGATTAATTGGAAACAATTTGGGCTCTTGGGAGTCCAAGATCCCTCAAGGCACTTGCAAGAATTCCCATTGACATACGGTGGCTTTGGTTCCAGTGCAAATGAACCACATGGTTGGAATGGACTCCCCCGAATTCCCATTGAAATCACTTGTGCTGGAGTTGTGCAAAGTATATGTTTCTTGCTTAAGCCTTGGAAACTTTAACATTGATGTGTTGTCCACGACAATTATTTTTGTTTGCCCTACAACCTTATATCCTGCGCTTAGTCGCTACTTAGGCCTTGTTTGTTTCAGATTAATGTTGAGCTGTGTTTTACTGTAGCAAATTTGTGATCCACTCGAAATACGTTTTAAAAACTTCAAAAAATTATGAAAAAATATTTTGTAAACTCTAAGAAGAACTATTAAAACCCCACAAAAATAACTAAAAAATATTACAACATTTGGCCTATACAAAAATAACAAATTTTTATTTAATTTAATTTAACCTGAAAGTTTTTGTTTGATTGATCATGCATATGTGGGGTTTTTAAATAACCTTCCTCTCTCTCTAACAAAAGTTGAACTTTGTTTTTTATTTTAAAATTTAACTTTGTTCTTTTTTAAAAATGCATTTTTTTTGGGGAAAGCTCATATCTGAAACTGTCCAATTTTTGAATTTAAAAGTCCATAAATTTTAACTTTAACAAAACCAAAATTTAAATTGTAATTATTTTTTCAAACTTTTGAATTTGATTTTTTCCAAAACACTAGCAAAAGATTGAATTTTGAATAATAAAGTTGGATTTTTCAAACTTTTTTTCAACGCGGTGACGTGTATACCATATTATTTTATCAAAAACCGCACACATGGTAGCTAACGACCAACCAAGCACCGAGAGGATGACCTAATGATCTAGAATTGTAGTGTAAACGTAAACAACTTTCGAAATATGATAAAGTAATTTTAAAGTTTACATAGCTAAAACTTCCATACAACTTTACTTTAGTCATTACTTTATTTGTTACACTAGTTTTGTGGAAAGAGTGAAATGCAATTAAATAACTGAATATGAGGGTGAAGAAATTGATCATTTTCGCTAGTGGGGTCGCATGTCGCGCAAACATAGCCCTATGTGGTGGGGCAGGGGCAGGTGTGTATTGTCTAGTCAGGTTGAACGATGAATATCAAAAGTTCTTTTAGACAAAACACAGTAGGAGATAGGCTCCTAGAGTGTGGCTAGAGGTGTGTGTAGGGGATATGCTCCTAGGGAGTGTGGCTAAGGGTGTGTGTGTGTGTGTATGTATGTATGTATGTATGTATGTACGTATATTAAGTAAAAATATTTGAGATTTCATGGAGTCTGTGCTTCATACTTTTTTAGAAACAATTAATTCATAGTTATTGCATTCACACCTTTTTATGATAAATTAGTGTTGTTGTGCATATACCAACTTTATGTGCATGGATTTTGAATGAAATCAACGGCATCAAGATATGGAGCACAAGCTCCATGCAGTCCTATTCTGTTTTTCTATACATTAAGATATATACAAACTTACAAGGTTATAAAGCAATGATGAAGATAAAAAAATTGGTAACATCACCATAATCACCAAAAAGGTCTTTATCATAACAGAGATATAGTTAGGACTTGCAACACAGATGGATATAGTTAGACTTGCAACACATGACTAGTAATTGTTGCAAAACTTATATTTGTTCAAATAAGAAAAAGAAACATACCGCTTCTGACTTTTATCCGCAAAATATCCAGGTCCACCCCAAACACAACCCTGACCCCAGAGGCGATCTCGCATCTAGGCATCTAGCTCGAGCAAACAGTGAATATTTAACTGCTGTAGCGAGCGTGCTCCGCTTTATATGACGTAAAAAAAGTAGTGATTTCAAAGGTTGCCACGGCCCAAATGTTTCATGGGCCAGCACAGTCTCCATGCACATAAGCACAATACTAGACCCATTTCCATCAACTGCCCTCGTTGGCCTGGCGGCCCCATCACTTGGCGGGAAACGTCGCCGTCGTTCCCGCCATTCCCCTCTTCCCGCCGCCGCCTCCCGCCATTTTACCCCAAGGTTCCTCTTCCCCTCATCCTCATCTCTCTCTCTCTCTCTCTACGCGAGCAAGCTATGGCGAATCGCGGCAACGGCAACTCCCCCAACTGTAAGATCGAATTCTTCTCTTCTCTCGCAATTGCGATTTCGATTCTCATCTCATCCTTCATGTCGATCTTGCAGCCGTGTCATCGCCAGATATGCGCCCCTCGAGCCCGCTCGCGGCCACCAACTCCTCCCCTCCCCAGTCCGTGCGCCGCTCCCGCCGGCGCGGCTCCGCGAGCCCCTTCGCCTCGTCCCCCTCGCCCTCCGGCTTCCCGCCGCCGCCGCCGCCCGGCCGCCGCACGCCGGCCGGCTCCGGCGCCGCCCGCCATCGCCAGAACTGGGCCGGCGGGCGGTTCCCGCCCACGCCCTCCACCCCCATGTCCACCGACGACATCCCGCCGTCCTCCGAGGCCGGGGACGAGGAGGACACCCCCGAGACAGACGGCGTCGGCGCCGGCATGGACGCCACCCCTGTCTTCGTCTGGGGCACGAACATCAGCGTGCAGGACGTCAACGCTGCCATCCTGCGCTTCCTGCGCCACTTCCGGGACCCGCGCGACGCCGGCCGCGTCGACCCCGTCATGGACGAGGGCAAGTACATGCGCGCCATCCACCGCATCCTCGAGCTCGAGGGCGGGGAGTCCCTGGACGTCGACGCGCACGACGTGTTCGACCACGACCCGGACCTCTACGGCAAGATGGTGCGCTACCCGCTCGAGGTGCTTGCCATCTTCGACATCGTGCTCATGGACCTCGTGGCGCGCATCGAGCCGCTGTTCGAGAAGCACATTCAGACCAGGATCTACAACCTCAAGTCGTCGATTTGCTTGAGGAACCTAAATCCGTCAGGTGATTACTTGCGCCGAGGCTTCCGCTGTTTCGATCCCTCACTGTTGCCCATTGCTTGATGTAACGTGTGATTAATCTCTTTTGTTCTAGACATTGAGAAGATGGTATCGATCAAGGGTATGATAATTCGGTGCAGCTCAGTCATTCCAGAGTTGAAGGAGGCTGTGTTCCGCTGCCTTGTTTGTGGCTTCTACTCTGAGCCTATCATGGTTGATAGAGGTACAGAACAAATATGAATGTTTTTTCACTGTTCATTTATGGTGGAATTTGTAGTTAATTTGGTAATTGCTACTTAATTTCGATACAATTGATTTGTTGCTCATAGAAGTATACAATTGATTTGTTGCTCCCACTCCCATAGGCCATAGCATAGCTGCTGTGAAAAATGTAAAAGGGATACTTTATCATTCTTATATCCTCACATATCTCATAATTCTTAATTACTAAACATGCAATCAATCTATATTGTTTTATCATGAAGTTTATGTTGTTCTATTACTTTCTTAGGGAGAGTAACTGAGCCACACGTCTGTCAGAAAGAACAATGCAAAGCCACAAATTCTATGACGCTCGTCCATAACAGATGCAGGTAGTTATGCTCTCTTTGCAAACCTTTTCTTTGTCCTTACATCACACTTAACGTATTCATGCCATTTTTTTAATGGAACTTCTTGTTCACAACTAGATTTGCAGACAAACAGATCATAAAGTTGCAGGAGACACCAGATGAGATACCAGAAGGTGGTACACCTCATACCGTTAGCGTCTTGATGCACGATAAGCTTGTTGACGCTGGAAAACCCGGAGACAGGGTTGAGGTTAGGCGTGGTGATCAGTGCTGTAAAATCTTGCTGTGTTTCTTCTGTTGCAAATTGTTAAGATTTTCCTTGCTTCTATGATAGATCACTGGTATATACAGGGCCATGAGTATTAGAATTGGACCTACCCAAAGGACAGTAAAGTCCATATTCAAGGTAGAGGATAAATAATGCTACCCTATTTGTTATCTATGATTTCATTAACAGTGAAAATGCTTTAAATGTTGTACTGAAGTATGGTGAAAATTTATGTTCAACCAGACATACATCGATTGCCTTCATATAAAGAAGACAGACAAGTCCAGGCTTCATGTTGAGGATTCCATGGATACTGATAATACCATCGCTAGCAAATCTTCTGAAGATGAGTTTCTCAGAGATAAGGTCTATTTCTGCCTCCTTACCTCGTTGGGATGGTACTATGTGGAAATATTGCTAATACTCATTTTTCTGAGTTGCAGGTTGAGAAATTGAAAGAGCTTTCGAAGTTGCCTGATATCTACGACAGATTAACCAGATCATTGGCTCCAAATATATGGGAGCTGGATGATGTTAAAAGGGGACTCCTTTGCCAGGTTAGATAGTGTATTATTTAGTGGTCCCTTCTAATGTTGTTGTAATAGCTAATTGTTATGTGCTGTAAACTGTTATTATCCAGCTTTTTGGTGGCAATCCGTTGAGGCTTCCATCCGGAGCTAGCTTTCGAGGTGATATCAACATTTTGCTTGTTGGCGATCCTGGAACAAGTAAATCCCAGCTTCTACAGTACATGCATAAACTGTCTCCTCGTGGTATTTACACAAGTGGTAGAGGTAGTTCAGCAGTTGGCCTTACTGCTTATGTTACCAAGGATCCTGAAACTGGCGAAACTGTAAGGTTTTTTTTTGATCCATTTTTTGACTATTTTCCCACCTTTTTATGTAATTTATGTGCCCTGACCATGACACACTCCTTTTAGGTTCTTGAGAGTGGTGCACTTGTTTTAAGTGACAAAGGTGTTTGCTGTATTGACGAGTTTGACAAGATGTCTGATAACGCCAGAAGCATGTTACATGAGGTCTGTCACATGAAATGTTCCACTCCAATTTGCATGCCTAGATCGTCCATGTAGAACCCACATCTCTACCAAATATACAGGTGATGGAGCAGCAGACAGTATCCATTGCTAAGGCTGGCATAATTGCATCTTTAAACGCTAGAACATCTGTCCTAGCATGTGCAAATCCAACGGAATCACGATACAATCCAAGGCTTTCTGTTATTGACAACATCCACCTTCCTCCAACGCTGCTATCAAGGTTGGTGCCTGACTGCATGCAATGCATAGTGTAGCAATGTAGAAGTGCTAATCCAGTCACAAATGTAGAAGTGCTAATCCAGTCACAAATTTTGATATGCAGGTTTGACTTGATATATCTAATCTTGGACAAAGCAGATGAGCAAACTGATAGACGCCTAGCGAAGCATATTGTTTCATTGCATTTTGAGAATCCAAATGTAAAAACACCTCATCTCAGATTTTATACCTGCAGCTTACTCAATTCTCTGTTCGATAGAGCTACAACAATGCGTGAAATATACAAATCATAGGACTGTTTTTAGCTCAGTATGTTTCTTATTAGTTGTGCATTTGTGCTGCTATGCAGTTAGAGGAGATTGAGGTCTTGGATTTGCCCACATTGGTTGCTTACATAAGCTATGCAAGGAAGTATGTCCAGCCACAGCTATCTGATGAAGCTGCAGAAGAATTGACTCGTGGCTATGTTGAGATGAGGAAAAGAGGCAACAGCCCTGGTAGCAGAAAGAAGGTAGTGCAGCAGTTTTACCATGTACTTATGCCTTTCAATGAATAATAATATATTAATACTTTCTTCCTGGTAAATAGGTCATAACTGCAACAGCTAGACAAATAGAGAGCTTGATTCGTCTCAGTGAAGCACTTGCCCGAATGCGATTATCAGAAGTGGTAATGAACTGGTTCTTGAATACTGAGTAATGTTTAGCTTCATGGCATTTTACATGTTAATAACTTATTCCCAGGTCTGATAATTTCACGCTTGCTGTGTACAGGTAGAAGTGCGAGATGTTGTAGAAGCCTTTAGGCTTCTGGAAGTCGCCATGCAGCAATCGGCAACAGATCATGCTACTGGTTTGTTAAGCTGGCTTGAACCCATTCTTCATGCAGTTTATTTTGTAACAGTAACTTTTTATGCTAATGTTACCTCTATTAATCTTTAAAGGAACGATTGATATGGATCTAATCATGACGGGAATATCTGCAAGTGAAAGGCAGAGGCGTGATAATCTTGTTGCAGCGACACGAAACCTTGTCATGGAGAAAATGCAGCTTGGAGGGCCCTCAATGCGTATGATTGAGGTAAAGTTCTCCTTTCATTTATGTTTCTTCTATTATCATAATTATTTGTCTCAGCAGTGAGCTAAATATTCTTCTGATGCAGTTGCTGGAAGAACTGAGGAAACAGAGCTCTGTGGAAGTTCATCTGCATGATGTAAGTTTTAACTGAACTTTTGCAGTAGTATTTGTTTTTTTGGAAGGAATACACTATTTGTCTTGACTGTGGCCTGACATGCTAATGTATGCCTGCAAATCTTCACAGCTCCGGAGTGCTTTGGGCACTCTGATGACAGAGGGTGCCGTAGTTATCCATGGAGAAAATGTCAAGAGGATTTGATGCGCTATATTATCTGACTATTATCAATTCGGTCTTTGATGTTCTTGACCTGACCGCTGCAAAAAAGGCGAAGATTGGACCCCATTCTGAGCTCAGAACAGCGGAGAGTGCTAACCTGTGGGTCTTTAATGGTCCTGATTGTATAATTCCTTAGATAGAAATTTATCATATGCTGCGGAATTTTTTAAGAACTGTGCTCTACTTGTGGTATGATTGTTTTAACATATACAGACGATGATTTTAATCGGAGGGTTGAGGTTACGTTGGTTTTCTATTAATGAACTGTATGCATTGCTAGGCATTCAGACTCTTGCATAGTCTCTTGAAGAAGTTCAGGATTCATGGTTTTTTACACACAGCTACTGACTGGTATACGTATATATTGTTCTTATAGTTTTGTTCTTGGGTCTCATCTTTTTATCAGACAAGATCACACTGGGATTCGCTGTAGTCGTTACCATCGATCGTGGATCAAAAGGTTTGCATGTGCAGCGATTTGACGGCTGCTGGAGGTGTTTCACTTTCTCCCAAGATTCTCTCAGTTAACAAAACAGTGCTGTCTGCTGGAACCTGCTGCATGAATTCTCTCTCTTGTCCGGTTGGTGGCTTCCTGCTCATATGCGTGCATCGGCGTAATCCGTTCCACTAAACAGACCCACTAAGATTTTTGGCAAAATTGGTCTCATACCATTGAAAGATCACAGGTTTGGGTTTTTACCATCAAAAGACTACAGTTCACTTTAATACCACCCAAAGTTCCTTTTGTTTCTTTTTTTACCACTCCGTCGGCCTCCCCTCCATCTCCTGTTACTGTTCATGTTAATGGTTGCCTAATCATTCACGTAACGTTGGAACTCCTCCACCTCGTAGCTCCACTTGCATGCATGCATGGATGCCTCGCAAAATCCAAATCATGCTGCTGTGCAGCCCCGGGCTCCCTGGATACAAACAATGAACCAAATCCAAATCACGCTGCTTTGCTTTGCAGCCCCGCAGCTTGCAATCACGCTGCTTTGCTAATCAGAAGAAGAGTGCAGTGCAGTATCATACGAGTACAAGCCAAATCATCACAGGGGAGCGGCCAGGAGAGGAGGCGCTGCGCATGGGGCGGCCAGGAGGGGACAGCGCCCGGGGGGAGATCGCGCCTGGGGAGGAGCCGGCGCTGGGGCGACAGGGACGAAGAGATCGCGCCTAGGGGCAGATCGCGCGGGAGAGATACCCGATCGAGGCAACTGAACAGTCGCGCCAGAGATATAACGGAGGCAGTAACGGGAGATGGAGGGGAGGCCGACGGAGTGGTAAAAAAAGAAACAAAAGGAGCTTTGGGTGGTATTAAAGTGAACTGTAGTCTTTTGATGGTAAAAACCAAAACCTGGGATCTTTCGATGGTATGAGATCAATTTTGCCAAGATTTTTTATTGTGGACTCATGAAGTGGTTGGCTAAAGATGCTTGCTAAGATAAATCAAGTGTTTCTGGAGGTTAGATCAAGAATGGCGATATTTAATCAAGTATGGAATGCTGTTGTTACGGAACTGATTATGGGCTGGTTTCACCGGCCTATGATGGGTATGAATAGAAGTCTAATCCTTGGATCTAGCGTAAAACCCTAGCCTGTCTAGTAGTATAAATATAGGAGGTGACCTATGTATTGTACGATATGAAATTAACCTGTATAGTAGTATAAATAGAGGAGGTGACCTATGTATTGTACGATATGAAATTAATAACGCTAAACGACATCCTACATCCTGTCTCCCCTCTCAAATTAATACTCTCAACGTACACAAATGAACTACGTATAAGAAAAATCACAAAGACCTAGAAAACCAATTAAAGGATCAACTACCCATTTAATCTTAGAAATATTGCTATAAAATTAGTGCCATCATTTACTTCTTCTAGCATCTCACCCCAAAAATTATGTCAACGCACTAACCAATCCAAGGATTGCATGCTTGCAGCAGGCCCACAACGGCCATAACTCCCACCTCCACATGCAATTAACTACAGCCTCATGCAATTAAAACCAGTCTAAGATCTGGATAAACAAAAAAGCTTATATGTAGATAATTTGTGGACGGAGGGAGTAAAACAAAACATTCACTATGTGTGATATCCCATGTAGGCCTTTGGGCCTGTTTTTGGCATGCCCCATACCTAGCCATATTAAGGTAAGACATGAAGGGTTTTTGCCCTCTTTGTGACCTTCCACAAGGACACCAGGGCTGCAGCCGCTGTCCTTCAACCCTAGCCGCCTTTGTTTTCTAACCACCAACCTCAAGCCATCCAACGCTTTTTTTGGAAGGAATACACTATTTGTCTTGACTGTGGCCTGACATGCTAATGTATGCCTGCAAATCTTCACAGCTCCGGAGTGCTTTGGGCACTCTGATGACAGAGGGTGCCGTAGTTATCCATGGAGAAAATGTCAAGAGGATTTGATGCGCTATATTATCTGACTATTATCAATTCGGTCTTTGATGTTCTTGACCTGACCGCTGCAAAAAAGGCGAAGATTGGACCCCATTCTGAGCTCAGAACAGCGGAGAGTGCTAACCTGTGGGTCTTTAATGGTCCTGATTGTATAATTCCTTAGATAGAAATTTATCATATGCTGCGGAATTTTTTAAGAACTGTGCTCTACTTGTGGTATGATTGTTTTAACATATACAGACGATGATTTTAATCGGAGGGTTGAGGTTACGTTGGTTTTCTATTAATGAACTGTATGCATTGCTAGGCATTCAGACTCTTGCATAGTCTCTTGAAGAAGTTCAGGATTCATGGTTTTTTACACACAGCTACTGACTGGTATACGTATATATTGTTCTTATAGTTTTGTTCTTGGGTCTCATCTTTTTATCAGACAAGATCACACTGGGATTCGCTGTAGTCGTTACCATCGATCGTGGATCAAAAGGTTTGCATGTGCAGCGATTTGACGGCTGCTGGAGGTGTTTCACTTTCTCCCAAGATTCTCTCAGTTAACAAAACAGTGCTGTCTGCTGGAACCTGCTGCATGAATTCTCTCTCTTGTCCGGTTGGTGGCTTCCTGCTCATATGCGTGCATCGGCGTAATCCGTTCCACTAAACAGACCCACTAAGATTTTTGGCAAAATTGGTCTCATACCATTGAAAGATCACAGGTTTGGGTTTTTACCATCAAAAGACTACAGTTCACTTTAATACCACCCAAAGTTCCTTTTGTTTCTTTTTTTACCACTCCGTCGGCCTCCCCTCCATCTCCTGTTACTGTTCATGTTAATGGTTGCCTAATCATTCACGTAACGTTGGAACTCCTCCACCTCGTAGCTCCACTTGCATGCATGCATGGATGCCTCGCAAAATCCAAATCATGCTGCTGTGCAGCCCCGGGCTCCCTGGATACAAACAATGAACCAAATCCAAATCACGCTGCTTTGCTTTGCAGCCCCGCAGCTTGCAATCACGCTGCTTTGCTAATCAGAAGAAGAGTGCAGTGCAGTATCATACGAGTACAAGCCAAATCATCACAGGGGAGCGGCCAGGAGAGGAGGCGCTGCGCATGGGGCGGCCAGGAGGGGACAGCGCCCGGGGGGAGATCGCGCCTGGGGAGGAGCCGGCGCTGGGGCGACAGGGACGAAGAGATCGCGCCTAGGGGCAGATCGCGCGGGAGAGATACCCGATCGAGGCAACTGAACAGTCGCGCCAGAGATATAACGGAGGCAGTAACGGGAGATGGAGGGGAGGCCGACGGAGTGGTAAAAAAAGAAACAAAAGGAGCTTTGGGTGGTATTAAAGTGAACTGTAGTCTTTTGATGGTAAAAACCAAAACCTGGGATCTTTCGATGGTATGAGATCAATTTTGCCAAGATTTTTTATTGTGGACTCATGAAGTGGTTGGCTAAAGATGCTTGCTAAGATAAATCAAGTGTTTCTGGAGGTTAGATCAAGAATGGCGATATTTAATCAAGTATGGAATGCTGTTGTTACGGAACTGATTATGGGCTGGTTTCACCGGCCTATGATGGGTATGAATAGAAGTCTATTCCATATTGGATCTAGCGTAGAACCTAGCCTGTCTAGTAGTATAAATAGAGGAGGTGACATATGTATTGTACGATATGAAATTAATAATGCTAAACAGCATCCTACATCTTGTCTCCCCTCTCAAATTAATACTCTCCGTCCACAAATGATCTACATCTAAGAAAAGTCACAAAGACCTAGAAAACCAATTAAAGGATCAACTACCCATTTAATCTTATAAATATTGATGTGAAAATAGTGCCATCAATTACTCCTAGCATCTCACCCCAAAAATTTTGTCCACACACTAATCCAAGGACTACATGCTTGCAGAAGCCCCACAACAGTCATAACTCCTACCTCCACATGCAATTAACTACAGCCTCATGCAATTAAAACCAGGCTAAGATCTGGACAAACAAAAAAAGCTTATATGTACATAATTTGAGGACGGAGGGAGTAAAACAGAACATTCACTATGTATGATATCACATTTAGGCCTCTGGGCCTGTTTTTGGCCCGCCCCATACCTAGCCATTTTAAGGCAAGACATGAAGGGTTTTTGCCCTCTTCGTGGCCTTCCACAGGGACACTAGGGTTGCAACCGCAGTCCTTCAACCCTAGCCGCCTCTGTTTTCTAACCACCAACCTCAAGTCATCCAACACCATCGTTGTCGAGAGGTCGTCGCAGCATTATGTCGTCGTCGTTGCCTTCATGTTGTGCGTCATCGTCTCCTGATCGAATAGCCACTGCCGGCTTGCTGTCTCGCGCCGCCACCATCGACATGCGCTGTCGCCGAGCACCGCCGCCTGCCATCTCTGCTCTTCCCCTCAACTACCTACGCTACCATTGAGGAGAGCTGCCAGCCAAGAGGAGAGAAGGGGAAAGGAGGGAAGAGAGAAGGAAGATGATAAGGGAAATCAAAAATTGTGTAGATTAGTGAGGAATAGTTGTAGGGGGTGAAGTTTTAGTAGATCAGTTTTATATGCAGCAGGTTCGGATGAGGTTTTGATCTATTTAAAATCTGATTCAGGATTTGGTCATTTGAAAGAAATTGTGTGTCTACGTCTTATCTCTGTTTCGAGTACAAGAACGCGATAATCAGATAAGCGGATTGGGAGCTATGCTGATTTTAGTGCTTGCTGTCCAGAAAGTTAAATTCCTGATTTTTAAAAGTTTGTTAGTCCTAGATGGATTATTTTGGAGGAGATCGTCGACATGATGTAGTTTACCTACGTTGCTCTTCTAGATAGAGATATATTGAGATTTATTATTATGCTCTATAGGTGGAGGTACGAAATCAACGTCGACTACGTATCATCCCAGTTCTCATGGTTGAAAGGCAAGTATATATTAAACACATGTTTGTTTGATGCTATATGACTATGTGGTTCAATTGCTTTGTGATTGCTCTTATTGTATGGTTGGAAGATGGTTTATGTTGTTTTAATTTAATTTGAATATTTTACTATTTGTATTTAAGTGATGAAGGTATATGATAATTGGATGACATAGGAGACATTATTGCATAATAGCATTGTTGCATTGCATCATATGACATGACCTACCTTTGGGTAGGCATCCCACTGAGGTGTGAAGGAAAGTTCTACTTAGGTAGGCACTCCACGGGAGTGGAATAATTGATCCCTGCCAGAAATAGGACAGGCAAGGTGCGGCATCGAGGGTGCGTACCTATCTATGCCGATATGAGCTCATAGGATAGACACATGTGCATTGCATTGTATCGAATGGATGAGAAGTGATCTGTTTGGAGTATTTGCACTAACAGTTGTATCTGTCTTTCAATATGAAGGGTATAAATTTATGAAAGTGATCTTGTTTTTCTTTTCTTTTGTTTCCTTAATTGTTTATACATATACTTTGCTGAGTAATCTCCTATACTCACCCTTGCTTTTTATTTGGTTTTTATGTAACATATGGCGCCATCATGCATGAAGCGTGGGAAAGTAGCACATTGATATAAGTACTCACTAGCTCTCAAATCAAAATTAGTGAACTTGGTCTTCCTATAAAATATATTTAGTAGTTGAGCGTCATGTATAAATAGAAATACAATTCTTTTGTATCTCCTTATATGCTTAGTAGTTTATGGAAAATGGTTATATATTCTTTTGATATAAATTATCTGTTGTGGATGCCCATATAAACAGAAAAGATGCTGCCGAAATTTTATAGTTTTTGCAGAGGTTAGTTGCATTCTGGGTTTTCAAGAAACCGGGGTATTACACTATGCACAGTGGAGTTCTTTAGCTAAAGACTATGTTACTAAACGTTGATAATACTTGTGTTAATTGACAAAGTTATTTGTTTTAACTAACAAAATGTGCATTAGAAAAATTATAAATAGCATACGGTATATGGAGAATTATGCTTTAATTTTTCATTGGATAATTTTGAGATATCATTATTGGCATAAATATATCTCAGTGATTTCGGTTATGTTCACGATGTTGAACAAATATCATCATCTTGCTTTAGATGAAAATCTAATGTATTGGATGTTTATTTTTCTAAATCTCATTAAAAGAATGAGATGATTAAAATTGTTCTGTTCAATGACTTCTCTCTTGGACAAGAGTTATTTAAGAAGATGAATCAACATTATGCTTATAGCATATCTTACATGAAGTAAGATGATTAATATTGCATGGAATGAAGTAAATTTTATACCAAAATTTGGATCATTTACTTACCTTTTCTTTAGAGGAATGAATGTCGATGACACTTTGTAACTCTCATGTGAATCAATGTTTTGAAGACAATAGAAATATATTTTTCCATGGTGACACAAATATAGTCTAAATAATGAATTAATAATGTTAGATCAAATTGGCTATAATATGTCTTATACTCCCTCCATTTTTTTTTGTTTGACGCCTTTGACTTTTTGGCACGTCTTTGACCATTCGTCTTATTCAAAAATTTAGTGCAAAGATGTAAAAAGGACATATTTAAAGTACCTCTATTGATAAAACAAATCACAACAAAATAAATGATATTTACAAAAATAATTTGAATAAGACGAATGGTCAAAGCCGTATCAAAAAGTCAAAGGCGTCAAACAAAAAAAAAACGGAGGCAGTAATAGAAAATATATGATTCTCTGATATTTGTGATATTTTCATGTCATAAGTTCATACTTATGTGCTAATATGTTTACAATTTAAAGCTAATTGTTGGGCATACGTTTTCTGCACGTGCTATTACTCTAAAACTCATGGTTAACGTGAATAGTGGGAGGATACTGCCACAGATTATACATTCGGCCGCGCCCATTGCATGGCAGGACCATGCGCCACCGCATCCAGCCGCGCCGAGGGCCGTGTAGGCTACGGGCCGGCCCGAAAGAGAAGGATGAAAGAAATCGTTTTTGGAAATTTGCAAAAATCCAGGGAAAAACTGAAATTTCACCGAAAACTTGAAAATATACAGAAAAATACAGAAAAACCCTTAAATTTTGTATAAATCACAGGAGACTGAATATCTGGTATTTAGCAATTGTTTTGCTTGAATTGCATTGTTTTTCTTACTTATGTTAATTATTTATTAGCAATCCTTGCGTGATTTTGCTAAATATAATTATCAAATTAGCTTGCATCTAGTAATGTAACCATACTGAAAATCATGAGTATTGTTATGTCATGCACCACTCTATGATAGATTACTCGTAGTGCTCTTATGGAATTTAATGTTATCGTGTAGATGACTAACATAGTCATTGGTGACCGAGGAATTGGCACCTCAAGGACAGAACTATCTCACCTGGAAGTCGAACGTGAAAATTGTCCTAGGTAGTAAGCAACTCTAGTGTATCATTAGGCATTGGCTCTGGGTATCCTACTGAGGACTAGAATTACAAAGCACCGCACTTTCTAAGGCACCACCTGTCCACTACTCTAAAAAATGAGTACATGGCAGCGTGGAATCCTCTTGAGCTTTGGACCGCATTGCAAAAGCGGTTTGAAAAGCTTAAGTATACCATCTCGCCACAAACCTAGCAGGACTGGAACCGCATGAGAGTTGCAAACTAGAAAACTGTTGCTGAGTTCAATTTTGCATTGCATAAGATTTGTACAAATCTAACCCTTTCTGGCAAGCAAACGACTTAAGAGGAGAAGATTGAGAAAATTCTTTCTACCTTCCACCCCAATTCAAAGCTCGCTCGCTCATATCGTCGGGATAACATTGCTTAATATAGTGACCTGATTGACATGATGCAAGTGTCTGAAAGCCATGATGAAATTCTCCGCAAGAACTTTATCTCCCAAACACTGAGTAAGCCTGCTGACACTGAAATAAATGCCAATAGCTACAAGGCAAAGAAGCCCAAAAAAGAAGGTCAAGAAGGGGAAGAGTGGTAAGGGAGCAACATAGAATGGGAAGTCCGATGACCAAGGAAATAATATGTTGCAACGCAAACCGTATAGCCAATAGGGCCAAACGTGTTACCGTTGCGGCATGAGGGGCCATTGGTCGAGGAGTTGCCCGAATCCAAGGAAGTGCTCATGGCATATCAAGTCAAGAAGAAGGACAAGGGACAACTTGAAGAGCATCTCATAGAACCTCATGTTAGCACACCTACAGCTGACCCCTGTGCTGATGAAAGGAATGACCTTCAACTGCCACCACCCCCACAAGGGCCTATTCCCACTAGCACTGTGAGGCTCAAACAGGTCGACAACAAAGATATTAAGAAGGACGTGGATGTCATGTTCACTGAATCTATCTAGTGCATGAGTAGTATTTAATTAGTATTTATCTCAGAGTGGTTGCTTAGCAGACATTAATGATGTATTTGGAATTATCCTATGCATTGTAATCTCTATAAGAGCATATCTCATTATTGGTCTAGCAGAACCTTAATATTTAGTGTGTTTTAATTTCTTTGCATAAAGTATTTTGAAGTTCTTTGCTTAACTGAACGTGCCATTACCTGATTGCAATTATATATATTTGTGTGTGTAGTGCCCAAATGGAGAAAGTCTGCATTGTTGATAGTGGAACAACGAATAGTATTATGCAAGACTTGAAATATTTCCAATTTATCTTGAAGAATAATGGTTATATAACGATTATCGCCGCAAGTGATACTTGCACTGTAGGCCTAGGAAGATCCACTATAATTTTGCCCAATGGAACTACATTAGAATTTAATGAGGCATTATTATACCCTAAATCCACTAGAACTTTCTTGAGCTTTCATGACATCTGTGCAAATGGGTTTCATGTAGAAACCATAAAAAAGAATGGGAATGAATATTTATGCATTGTGCAATACAATGGATATGAGAAGATAATTCTCGAGAAGTTTTCCTCCTTAGCAACCGGGTTATTCCACACTAAAATTAGACTACCGGCAGCGTTTACCTATCCAAAGGAATCATTTAAAAGCACTAAACTCTTTTACCTTCGGCGTAGCAAACATGGCCATCCTGGACTTAATATGATGAGGAATATAATTAATAATACACAAGGCCATTGTATCAGTGTTAGAAATTTCTCTAATCATGATTTGTGTGCCATAGTTGTTCTACTAGGAAATTGATTACTAAGCCCTCGATCCTAAAGGTTAGAGATGAAGTCCCTACATTGCTGGACAGAATGCAGGGGAACATTTGTGGTTCGATTTAGCCCCTATGAGGGTCATTTCATTACTTTATGGTGCTTATAGATGCTTCCTCGAAGTGGTCAAATGTACGTAAGTTTACTCTCTACGAGAAATCACACATTCGTAAAGCTTATCACGCAGATAATTCTACTTAAGAACATATTTCCTGATCATGCAATCAAGTCCATTAATTTGGACAACGCTGGTGAATTATTTCGAAGGCATTTGATGAATATTGCATGCTATTAAGAATTACAATCGAGCAATCAGTATCGCACGATCATATGGAGAATGGCTAGCAGAGGCATTAATTAAAAATTAAATTAATTACCCGGCCACTACTTTTGTAGTCTAACTTATCGAGTTTGTGTTGGGCCATGCAGTCCTCCATACAACAAATCTCATTAATTATAGACCATCGGCTCACAAGGTCCATTCACCAATGCAACTAGGACAAGGCGGAATCCCTAAAATTTTCCACTTAAGAAAATTTGGCTACAATGTATATATACCTGTACCACCCCTCAGCGTGTTGCAATGGGCCCTCTCTGTAAGTCCGGGATCTATGTTGTATATATGAGAGCATCTCAATAATCTGTCATTTAGAACCCACAACTCGAGACTTGCATACAACTCGGTTTGCTTTGAGGAGGATAATTACTCATCATTAGGGGAGAGAATGTTCCATTATAAAAAAATGCCATGAAATTACCTGGCAAGCCACATGTATTTTGGCATTCTATCCTTGCACTAGTGAACCAAACGGTGATGTCTAGAAGATCCTTGATATCAATAAAATAACAAATGAACCACCTGGTCTTTTTGTGATTCGAGGGACGCGATTAAGTCACATGTACCAGAGAGGGTTGCAGTACCAAAACTAGCAGATGATACCCCTCAACCTGTTCAAAGACCTTAGAAGAGAACAGGGAATCTGGCTCCTCCGACCCGATGTACCCGGGGACTCTCGGCAAAAAAGGGAAAAGGAAACTTATCACAACCTTTGACGAAATTGCCCCGAGTAGAGAAGGGGAACCAATTGAGACCTAGTGAATTTGAAGAGAATCTTGCTAGAGGGGCATTTCTAGATTTGAATGTAGCATTTTTAGAAGTACCTTCAGTGGAAAATGCGCATATAGCCGAACAACATGTGAGCGCACACATTGGCTATAATGAACTAAAGGAACTTGCTCCCGCAATGGCAATTAGCAGTGAACACATGGTAAAGACTTACTTGAAAAACTCATGATGAAATGACCATAAATTATGAATTATCTGGGGAAGTAATGAACAGAGCAATAGCTACAACTGATATTTATTATGCAAAGAAAATTGTCTCCATCATAGAACATGACCCTGAGCCTCCATATCTGAAAGAATTTAAAAGAAGATTGGATTGGGAAGAATGAAAGAAGACAATTACTGCAGAGCTCATATATCTGAATAAAAGACAAGTACTTGGGCCTGTTAGCCTAACACCTGACCACATACACTCTGTAGAGTACAAGTGGGTCTTTGTTCGGAAAAAGAAATGAAAATAATGAAATCGTAAGGTACAAAGCAATGTTGGTAACTTAAGGTTTCACCCCAACATTATGAGATTGATTATGAAGAAGCCTACTCCCTGGTTATGGCAAATATTACCTTTGGATATCACATCTGATTGGCAGTAAATATGAATTTAAGGATGAAAGTTGATGGATACTGTAACAACATACCTTTATGATAATTTGGACTCGGAAATTTAAATGAAGGTACATACCTGTAGGTATTCCAATCCTAAATTATTATAGAGCAAATAGGAACCTATAAAGTACGAAACTTGTGAAATCACTGTATACATGGGCTTAAGCAGTCTGGAAGGATGTGGTATAATCACTTAGGTGACTTTCTCTACAAGAAAGGCTACGCAAATAATAAATATTGTCCCTACGTTTTTATACGAATATCACATATTGGTTTTTGTATAATCCATGTTTACGTAGATGATTTAAATATCATCGGAACAGATCAAGAAATAGAAGAAACAAACTCTTACTTGAAGTCTGAATTTAATATGAAAGACTCAGGTAAAACTAAGTTTTACTTAGGCTTGCAACTCGACATTTCCCTCACGGAATTTTGGTACATCAGTCGTCCTACACTTAGAAAGTGCTAGAAATGTTTGGTTAAAAAAAGTAAATTTCTCCAAAACTTTTAAAAATTGGGCGGTCTTTGCAGAATGATAAAGACCCTTTTCGATCTATGGAAGAGGGGCAGGATATTCTTGGGAAAGATGCTCCATATTTTAGTGTAATTGGAGCACTTATGTGTCTTGTAAACAATTCTTGACCTGACATTGCCTTTGCTATGAACGTGTAAGCTCGATATAATGTAGCGCCCACAAAGAGGCATTGGAATTAATGAAAGAAAGGTAATCTTTTGACACCTTCGTGGAAGCATTTATATTGGGCTGTTTATAGGAAAACTAAGATATGAATATTGTTGGTTATGCTGATGCTGGATATCTTTTGGATCCGCATATTAGTAAATCACAAACAGGGTATGTTTTCCTATGTGGTGTGGGACAACAATTTCTTGGAAGTCGTAAAAGCAGACACTTGTGTCCACGTGTCGTGAAAGCACATCGACAAACCACAAGGAAATTATTGTATTGTATGAAACATCTCATGAGTGTGAATGGTTAAGGATGATAAAACACATCATGCAGTCATGTGGATTACATCTAGACCAAACTCCACTATCATTTATGAAGATGATGCTTCATGTGTCGCACCAATGCAAACGAGTTATGTGAAGAGTAATGTTACTAAGCATATCGACCCCAATTCATTTTATGCTCATGAATCACATAAATTGAATGAAATCAATATTCAACACATGAAATCATGTGAAAACTTAGGTTGATTTATTCACTAAGTTTAAAGCAAACATGTATCCTGTAAAATGATACCCATTATTGTTGGATAACCCATCCATCAAGCTGTACCAAGTTTAATTCTTTTGACCTAACTTTCTTAAAAAGATGGCAACAATTTAATCCCTCCCTTGTCTCTTTCTTTCTTGTCTTCTTAGTGAGTCATTGCCTTAGAGGACACTTTTCAATTGGTGGGATCTATTTTGGGGTCATAATTATGGCCCTGTTCTTTTGAGTTGATCTGAACGGCTGATCGGCTGAACGGCTGAAATGACTGAACTTCGAGAGCTTCTCGAGGTAGTCTCGAGATTCAGATATATTTCGTTTGACTTGCTTTTTAAAGCGTTAGGACCCACCTTCAAAGCAACGAAAAAACGGACTCAAAAAACTTAAAAGCATATGTGTTTTCAAAACGTAGATACCTCCTTTTCCGACCTCTTCAAGATATTTTATAAACTTTGTTTGCTCATCTTCCCACGAGATCAAAGAGAAAAACATCACAAAACAGCAGGTTGTTGCACATCTTCTCGTATTTCTCAAGTTCTCTACCCAAAACCCAATTTTCACCTAGTGTGTTATGCATAGTTGTAAAGCCTATAACATTAATTAGGCATTCACCCATCACCATGGTAAGCACCAAATCTAAGGTTTACTATAGATTTTAGCTTCTTTTCTCTCTGCTGCTCAGTTTCTGGATAGCAAGATGCTAATTTGGTTTCTCCCTCCTTTGTTCATCTTTGGCCTAGATACAAGCCATGGGTGAAGCATGATTTGATATCTAACATCAATACCTACTCATATAATCTCACGGTAAACACGTTCTTGAGGTTTCTCATGAGTTTATGATGCTTTTCTACTTTGTATTTCACTGTTTTGGATAGCAGTGAGGTGATTCACTGGTTTCTCACTTTTTATCATCCTAATTTCTATTGCAAGTCTCAAGATGATCAAGGGAAGTCTCTCCATGACCAGAGGAAGGTTTAGGACCAGACCTCACCTTAGAAGATGAAGGACCATCAAGAAGCAATTGAGTTCATCTCTAGACATATCAGCTTCTTTCCCACCAATTTCTTCATCTTTTGCTCATTAACCACTTTAGTAAGGTCATCCTTACTTGGAAAGAACTCTAATTTGTTTATCCTTAGTTTAAATCCTATCTTAGCATGCCTAGATATATAAGTCACTAAGTTGCTGGAACCACAACGAATAGCAGTTCAATCTGCTCTCCTAAAGCTAGTTAACCTGCTAAGACCTATTTCGATTTATCCAAAGCATGAGAGACTTTTTTAAGGTTAATAACCTAATATGAAGACATATTTCTACTTGAAAGATTTATTCCTAGCATGAGCAGGTCATTAAACCTATGAGCAATGTATTTTGTGATGTCTTGGGTCATCTTAATCATTTGCGGGTCATTTTAAATAACTATCATGTAACAAGCATAACTTTTGCATATAAACTTTAAATTATGAAAACCATTTTGCATAATTTTTTTAGAAACTCGTGAACTTTCTGTTTATATAAAAATATGTGAGTTCCTGATTGTTGGAATTTATTTAGATCTTATTGGTGTTTATGTTACCAAATGGTAGGAATCAACACATCGGAGGGTGATGAAGTTTACCTGGGGATACTCCCGGTGACCTGCAGGAACAGACACTTATAATCCTCTTCCTTTTCAATCATATTGATCTCATACGATAACGCAAGAATTCAAACTATGTTCTTTGGTTGCTTACATGCTAGTTTGAAATTTATGTTAATAGCAATGGGTCTGTTCCTCAATCCTCGGTGCGGAACTAGGGCTGAAACACGAGCTGAAAGCTCGCGAGCTGCTCGGGCTCGGCTCGGTTCCAGCTCGGCTCTGGCTCGGCTCGTGTATAAAACGAGCACGAGCTGAACACAATTTTGAGCTCGTCACTCTAACCGAGCCGAGCCGAGCCAAACCTTGGCTCGCTCGGGCTCGGCTCATGAGTGTGTTGGCCTGGCCTGTTGGCTGTTGCCTGTTGCCTGTTGGGCTTCGGGGTGATCAAGTTGGGCTATTACCGATTGGTAGGTAGGTCTACCTGACCAATAATATTGTTGTGTCGCTGTTTGTTGCTTGTTGGTGCATGGTGCTCAGTGCTCAATCTGTTTCCCGTTAGCAACTGGAAGTAATATACTCCAGCTCGCGAGCTACAAACGAGCCGAGCCGAGCCGAGCCCAATGTTCAGCTCGCGCACCCTGCCGAGCTCGGCTTGGCTCGGTTCGGTTACGAAGCGAGCCGAGCCGAGCCGGATGCTGGCTTGCTCGAACTCAGCTCGTTTCCACCCCTATGGGGAACCCCTCCCTTAAAAGATTGGTACGAAAAAATATCTCCACCATGCAGACGAAAATAGGAAAAATTTACTAACCCTCGGATCCAGCGGGGGTGGGGCAGGGTTCCCTCTCCGGGGACGAGGGCGCCCCTCTCAAATATAAAATGGCCAATATCCTCTTGAGCCCAGCATGTAGCCCACCTTTTAAGCCCAAACCCTGCCCTGCACGGTGTGCGGTCAGCGGTGTAGTGCCCCTTCCTCCTCGAATCCTTGGCGTAGCTTTAGCAGCGCAAGGAACATCTACGGCGGAGGCAACAATATGAACAGAACGGCGGCGACGCGAGCCATCAGCCACGGCAATGACGATGCTTTATTGTGTATATGGAGATCTGGCGGGGGTGGGTGTCCGTTAGGTCCCGCCACCCGAACGGGGAGGTACAAGAAATAAACATCCCCAAGTTTGAGGTGGCAGCACTTAAAATTATACTTACCTGATAGCCGCTGTTCACATACACTGGTATATGAATCGGTATACTGATGCTCGTAATACATAGCCGGACACCATTTTATATATACGAGTTCATCGTCCTGAATATTACATAACATAATTCTACCCTGTAGGATCAGTAATAGTAAGGCTAACAGCCATAAGCCTCACTACAAAAAACAATCATTAGAGTTTATGAAGGTCAGCGAGACAAAAGAATATTAAAAAAAATCTCCAATGGTTATGCACCATGCAAGTGAATGGAGCAAACCCTAAACCTCGTCGTGGCCGTCGAAGCTTAGATCAACATCATCGTGACACTTGTAAGGTGTCGTGAGCTCGAATTCACTAGGATCACTCATGATCGATTGCTAATCCTAGAGATCAATACTAGCAACTCATAAGCGACAATTATCGAACCTCATCACACAATCATAATTAACTAAGAAAATAACATAATATGCAAAACTAATTGTTTCACAACCACTTATTACAATGGTTTGATTAATACGGGATAATATAGTTCAGAGTACAAAAATATCCAAATAATGCAGCGGAAATAAAGCATGACGATGCTCTAATCCAACCCTTAAGCGACATCTAGTCTTGATCGAATTCCCGCACAGAATCCTCATGATCCTATGGGCAAACCAGACCCGATTCTTCTCCTGAATATAAAAAATATCCGTGTTTTGTATAGTGAGTGCACGGCTATCCAGTAAGAATCCTTATAATGAATGCAAGGACAAGATGACTATTTTGCATAAACACCTATTCTAATCAAATTAATTAATATGTTTTAAAGCAATTTGTAGAGCAATTAATAATGATAAGATTCCCAAAGTAAACACACAGAGCTTGGCTTCCAAAGACCTTTGCAAAACTGGACAAGTCTCGAATAACTTAAACCAAACCAACCCATCAAGTTAATTATTAAGACATGAGAATATCATGTACGACCTTCCTCCCCTCCCATGACCGTGGGAACGACTATCACAATAGTTTTAAACTCTGTAGAGTGCAGCACACTTTACCCATAAGCCTAGTGGTACTTTTATGTTTTACCTCTTCCTTAGGAGTCTAGACCAAGTAACAATATAAGGCAATTCATTAGTTCCTTCTGTTAACACCGATACCCCCTCTAAGGTTTCGACACTCGGGTCCCCCTTTTGAGCCAACGGAACACAGCTCTATCTTTTCAAAGTATCGTGTGCTAACAGTTTTCCCTAACTAATAAGCCAGGACTAGCACATGTTGGACGACATGATAGAGCTAGCACTTATGGTTGCACTTATATGGTTTGGCCGGATAAGCACATGTCAAGGGTACTTAGACTAAGGTAAGTATCTCCAGCACAATCCCCATTCCACAAAACCACCCAACTTGCCACCTTGAGTCCACAGTACACGCCATGTCGGTTTTAGTTGATTGCGTTACTAAAGTAACTCAGCACCTCCAATTATACCAAGTCACAAGAACAATTAAATAATGAATAACCTAAACAACTATCAACCCACAAGCACTAGCATCTATACACAAAGATAGGCTAGGAAGTATTAAGGCAATAATAAATAGGCCAAATTCACAAGGTAGATGACTCAGTGTGAATATAATAGGCGTCTAATCCTTCCCATCATTTTATGCATAAGAAAAATAAATAAAAACAAATATCGAGTGTGTTCAAAATAGGAGAGCAAGATGCAATCTATCTTGCCTTGATAGTACTCGGCGTCCGTGATCCTCCTCCAAACTGTTCCTGGAAAGCCCCCGAGCAATGCACACAGGTGCGATCTACACGTACATGTAAATGCATAAGAACAGAAAAATATTCAACAGAACATATACCTCAATATAATATATAAACTTCTAGGCTATTTATGGGATTTAATAGATCTAGAATCATCAAATTTGGAGTTCGGAAGCAATCTAAACAATTCCTAAAATATTTGGATAAATAAGAAATCCCAGAAATAAATAAACCGATGATACCGAAGAAAACCGACGAACCGAATGGCTTCGGCAAGCAACGCGCAGCGCAGGGCGAAGGGGACACGCGGCGGGCTCCGGTTGGCGGGTGCAACGCGGAGTGACGCGGCGGCGACACGTGGCGACGGCACAGCGCGCGTGTGCGGGAGAACACTGGGTGGCGATGGCCGATTGGGCGACTGCGACGGCGAATCAGTGGGCGACGCGTGGTGTCAGGCGGGCATAGCGCGAGCGGCTGTGCAAGGTGGAGACGGGCCGACAGTTTAGCCAAGTGGTAGGCGGGGATGGGCGGCGGCGGATCCGGGGCTAGGCGCGCTGGGCGAGGCGGCTGGTGGCGAGGCCACGACGACTTCGGCGCCCGAGAACTCCAGCGAGCTTTTCTGGGAGATTCCCTTGGCCAACAATTGCGATCCATATATGCATCTGGACTGTATCGACGAGCTCTACATAATGCCGCCATCTATTCTCAGGTTTGGGCAAGGCACAAAGAGGTACCTCAAAAACTCCTCGGCAGCTAGGGTTCGACAGCTAGGGTATGGGATCTGGGAGTTTCTCAAGTTGTGAACTCGAGGGGGGGTATTGGGGGGTATTTATACTAGAGGGGTCAACCTAGTTCAAGCCTTAAGGTGGTGGGACTTTGCATTGGGCTCAAATTCTACTCGGAGTAGGATTAAGAATCTCCAAAATTTTGAAAATACCCAAATCCGCGAATTTTGGCCTAGGCTTCTATCCTAGCTTGTAGAATCCTAGCTTGTAGAATTTCTCCCCCAAATCTTCAAATTTGCTGTATGATATTCAGGAGTCATTGATTCGTGGTCGTATCATTGACAGAGACAATGTCCTACGGCAAATACATTAAATTTATGGTGTCCTACAAATCAATTTCGCCCAACTTTTTTGGTTTTATATATTAGTATGCAATGTTGGCCCCTTTGTTCTTTGTTTAGTTCATTTATATAGCTCCCATAAATTTTTGGTATCAAGCTCCGCCGCTCTTCTAGAACCAATGCATACATAACAATTGACATCATGAGCTATACATACATTAGCAAGGTAAGAGTAAGAAAAGCATAATTGTTCCCAAGTATCAACCTTTTGAGCACATGCATCTGTCTATCATCCATTGATACCTCGAAGGGACAGGACAAACACTAGGTTAATTAGCAGTGCAACAAAAGCTAAAGGAGCCGCACCCTGATGTCCACGTACGTAGTACGTAATTTCGCACTCAGATATCGAAACTTTGCATGCACTAGCTAACTAATCCTTTATCACTAAGTCGCGCATGCAAGATTGCAGAAGCGATCATCGAGTACGTAGCGACTTCATCAGGTTTCGTTAACTCCATCGCATTTCGTCGTCTAGCTAGCTGTGTACTGATTACTGAAGAAAGGAAATCCCAAACAATATAAGCTAGGATCGATCGATAATATGATTTACTGTATGTACTGACATCAGAGGTGATATTTATTATAAAGAGAGAAGTTATTTTATGTATACCTGGTAAAACTCACTTTATTTCATCGGGTTTAATCTAGCATGAGCCAGATAAAAAAGGAAAAAAAAGTAAAAACATGAAAAAAAAAAGAAACGACAAAGTAATCAGACTCCAATGTACAAATCCATTGAGTAATAGCACCATCAAACCATTCACTCCCACTTACACAAAGCAGTTGTATCGATGGTTGGATTTTTGAGGCTATGAGTGAAGCAGGTTGCAAACTTGAGCGAGATATTTTCATTCAAAGAATGGTCGAACTCCAGAGTTTACTATGCAAACAAATCTAATCGTAACAAGCCAGTCTTATGTTATTATTGGAATCAAAAGTTTCAAAAGGGTCCATATATCTTTTGCAGCCAGGCATAGAATAAAAAGATGTAGTATAAATTTCCTCAACGTTGAACTGACAAAGAGGGCAAACTACGCACCCATTCTAAATTGGATTTTTTTCATATACATGCCATTATAAAGTTCGATTTATTCAGTTTTGCCATTACAAAATGGATATTTATATTGATGCCATTATTTTTACAATAATCTATCACGAATGCCATTATCAACTTTTTTTGGGATTTTTCAGCTTATACTGATACAAATACGAGTGAAATACAGAGAAATACGCAACTGATGAGTGGACCGGCCCACATGTCATCCCCTCACCTCCTTCTTCCTCCTTCCTCCCACATGCCAATCTCTCCCCAACCCTAGTGAATGGACGTCGGCGAGCAGCACGACAAGCAGCACGACGGGCGGCGCGATGAGCTGCATGACTGACGCGGCGGTGGCGGCAAGCTGCGTGTCGCGGCAGCTGCGGTTGCAAGCTGCACGACCGCGGCAATGGCGGTGAGCGGCGCGGCTGCTCGGCAAGCGGCACGACTGAAAGCATCGCTATGCCGCCTAGAGGGGGGTGAATAGGCGAATAAAACGAAATTGCGGAATTAATACACTTGAACAGTAACCAGTCGGTCGGATGTTCCGATGCAGCGTCGGATGTTCCGACGTGGTACAGTACACCCTCCGTCGGATGTTCTGATCCTGGGTCGGATGTTCCGATGGCCGTCGGATGTTCCGATCCGGGGTGTTCTGGAATTGATCGAAAACCTGTAGAAAAACTGATTTCTCGCAAAACCAAGGTTAGATCTATTCAAGAATACTCAGAACAAGCCAATACCAATAGTTTAAACACCAGATCAAGACCAAGACAAAAACACAGCGATTTTTGTTTACCGATGTTCGGATCTTTGAAGGGAGATCCTACTCACCGTTAGGGAAGGCACAAAGCCCGGATCACCAAGACCCTAATCCCCCTTACCAGCGAAGCACAAAGCACTCACCGGCGATCACTAGTTGAATCCTTTTCCTTGCGGAGGTAGATTCGCACCTTCACAAACTCCGGAGGCACGCCACACAAAGATCGGCGACTCACCGGCGACACCTAGCCGTCTAGGAGCCCTTCAAGCCTCCAAGAGTAACAAATGCGATGAAGAAATTAGATCGCTAAGTGCTCAAGAATAGGAACTCTAATTCACGGAGCACTTGGGTTGCCTTGATCTCTCTAGATCTAGATCTCACAAGATGAACAAGAGAGAGACAAAGGCTAGGGTTTTGAGAGAGATGATGAACAGTACGAATTAGGCTCAAATCAGGTTGTAAACAGTGTCAGCAGCCTTTGGAAGGTATTAGAGACGGCTTTAAATAGGGATTCTCGAAAAGTAGCCGTTGTGCAGTAAATCCCGCATCGGATGTTCTGATGGTCCGTCGGATGTTCCGACCGGCGTCGGATGTTCCGATGGAAGTTCCGATGGACCCTTTACTGGATAGCTCTGAAAACTGGCAGGCTGGCTCACCATCGGATGTTCCGACCCTCGTCGGATGTTCTGATGGCATAGGTTCTGTATAGGGTGTATTTTGGGTAGAAAACTCACACGAACTTCGAAATACCTATTTTGAGCACTTAGAAACCTTTATAAGCTTCTCCATTTCATCCCTCTTTATAGTACGGCATCCCTAGGACTCAATAAATAAAGATTTACAAATAAAAACTAGTCTTGATGCCTTCTTGCAATATATCCAATTTTGAGGGGTACAACATCACATGTAAACATGTACCTCATGGAATTAACCTGTATAACATCTGTGCACAATTCTCCAATAGAAATATTAGCTCTACAATTGTTACTCATTAATCACCAAAATCACTTAGTGCCTAGATGCACTTTCAACGACGGCAGCGGTGAGCTGTGCGACGGAGGCGGCGAGCGACGGCGGAGGCGTGAGTGGCGGCGGTCGCAACAAGCAACAAGTTGGTGAGTGACGGCGGGGGTGCGACGGCGGCGGTCACCACAAGCAGCAAGGGGGCGAGCGGCACGGCGGCGTCGATGAGCATCAACGGCGGCGGCGTGCTACTCGTCGGAGTTGGTGGAGATCGGGAGAGGAGGAAGAAGATGTTGAGCCTATGACATGTGGGTTCCACCGTCAAATGGTTTTTCGTCCCGTATTTGGTTCTCGTATATGACGAAAAATTCGAAAAAGTCTTGAAAATGGCATGGGTGAAATTAGGTTGCAAAAAAATGACCTCTATAATAACATTCACTTTGTAATGGCAAAACCAAATTAATGCCACTTTATAATGTCACACATGAAAGAACCCTTTCAATGGAGAAGGTTATGAATGTTCAAACGATTAAGCAAAAATGAACCTCAAAAGAGTTTGTGTTTGAGTTGACGACTGCTATTTCAAATAAGGGAAAATTGAGCTGGTGGCATCGAAAGATCACTCGGCCTCTTTTCTAACATCGAAGCCTAACGGTTCATTTATGTAGCACCCAAATGCGCCACCGTTATTCGTTTTTAGCACTCCTTTACCCCCGGGTGTTAGATGGAACTGTTAGGACCGTTAGTGTGTCGCTGACACATGGGTCCCACCCCTTCCATCTCTTCTTCCTCCTCTCCTCCCTCTCCTTCTCCCAGGCGGTAGTTGGCCTCCCTCTCTCTCTCTCTCTCTCTCTCTCTCTCTCTCTCTCTCTCTCTCTCCCGATTCTCCTACTCTCTCGTCCTCCTCTCCTCCCTTTCCTAGGCGGTTCGTGGCGGCGGCGGAGGAAGCTCGCGGTAGTGACGGGGGAAGAGGCAGCTCGCGGCGGCGACGGCAACTCTCTCCATCTCTCCCGATTCGCCTCCTTTCTCTCCCTCCTCTATCCCTTCTTCCTCCTCTCCTCCCTCTCTCTCTCCCGATTCGCCTCATCCCTTTTCCTCCTCTTCTCCGTCTCTCTCTCCATCTCCGTCTCTCTCTTGCATCTCGTGACGGCGACGATGGGACCTCGCGGCTGCGGCAGCTCACCGAAGATGGATAAGCTGCGGCATCGTTGCCTCCCTTCGCCTTGCGCTGCGCCATCTCCATCGGCGACCTCGCCGCGCTACCGCCGACCATTGCCTCCGTCCGCCGCAGCGCCGCCTCCCGCCGTCGTCCCAAGCCACCCACCTCAATTACTCTCACTTCTCTCTGTCTGATGTGGAAGAAGCGGGGCAAACAGTAAGATGGACGGTGTGCTAGAATTGGGTAACGGAGACATCTATCGGTGCTAGATAAGGTAACGAAAAATGTTCAGTATTAGAAAGGCAAGGGAGCGATCTTTCGGTGTCATCAGCTCAATTTTCCCTTCAAATAATGTTGTAACCATAAAAGGCAAGCTAGTGGATGTGATATTCTTGTAGAACATTTCAAAAGAGTAATTGTTAATGTTCCAAATATAGTTATAATATTCTCCATGCTATTCAAAAGTTAGGTCATCAAATTGCGCATAAAAGGTCTATAACTCTTGTAGACCTTGGTTGCTCCACGCTGTCAGAAAAAACTATCCCTCTTATTGATTTATAACTGCTGAGAAGAAAAAGTAGATGCTTGATTTTTTGCAGTTACATGTAGAAAATACATCAGCAAACTGCTCAGCTAGGTGTGCACCATGCCATGGTCCTCCCAAAATCCAAGTTCTTTGTCATTGCCCATGACACAAGAACAAATGGCTAGGTATTTAGACATGACTTTGAGGATGTCACACCACCAGAAGATCCTTTGGGGGCAGCATTCTGATGCAGTGAATAGGGTAAAGAACTTTTCAAGTCCAATGCACCCATGAAGTGTCAAAACGGTGGAAGAGATTGTGCATGAATTCAGGAGCAAACCATTATTTTGTGTAGCCAAATTAATACGCATAGGCCTTGTGTAAGGATCCTAGGCCGAGAGGGTGGGTGAATCGGCTAGTTCAAATTTTAATCTCGATTTCCTTTGTTGATTAGTCTAATTTATGACCCAAGCTAGCGTGTGAAAAACTAGAGTTCTAAGAGCGGAAGAGAACTACACCCAGCAATTGAGCACGGATTCGACTACTAGGAGGCTCGATGTCACTCACACACAGTCGATCTCAATAAGATGTGCTGAAATGTAAAGGGTGAAGAAGAGGAGACGCAAACCAAGTTGTTTATCGAACTTCGGTGCTCAACACATAAACACATAGATCCTAGTCACCGTTGAGAAAACTTTTCACATAGAAAAGTCAGGACCCTTTCGTCCCTAGCCCTCAATCCACTAGTGGTAGCTCTTGACCAACACATGGTAGGCGAGCTCCAAACCTTCACACGGAAGCAAGTTCTCTCACACGCAAGAGCTTCTAACACCCCGGCACCAACACATGGCACCGACCTCCGACACACGAAGGGTTTGCATGCACCGCCGAAACACGACGATGACCATCGATACACGGTGGGTTTTGATCTCAACACATGTAGCACCTCCGACACACGGTGAATTTTGAGACACCGCTGACACACGGTGGGTTTCTCCCTGACATACGGAGATCGACTCTGACACACAGAGGCAAAAGCTTGACGAAGGCTTGGTAAAGAACAACCTCGGTTACGATCTCCTCCGGCAATAAAGTCCCAAGAGTACAAGACCGGAGACCTCACCACACACCACCTCTCCCTCTCATGTAAACTAGGGCAAGAACATCAAGGGACAGGCTAGTACATTGGGGATGAATGGGAGGAGGTAGGGGGCACCTTCTTTTTCTCCTTCCTCCCTTCTTCCTCTCTCAAGCACACATGGAGACCAAGGGTGGAGAGGTAACCATGGGAGGAGCTCTCAAGGGTGTCTAGGGCAAGGGGTGGCTGCAAAATGAGGCTCTCTCTCACTTTCCCTCGTGCTAGTGGCTCCTATTTATAGGTACAAGACGAAAACCCTAAGAATGGACGGCCAAGATTGAATTTTCGGTGATTCAGTTTAATCCGTCAGACCCAGTCCGACGGTCGTCGGACCCAGTCCGATGAAGTGTTTCATTTGGAAACATAGTCGTTGGGAGCCGGTGACCTGGTCAGACCCAGTCCGACAAAAGGGTTGCATTTTTAGGACTTTAAGTCGCTAGAAGATGGTGGTCTGGTCGAAGCCGGCCCGACGGTGGTCGGACCCAATCCGGCAGAAGGGTTGCATTTGGAGACTTAGTCGCTGGCATGCTCATCCATCGGACCTAGTCCGACGGGGCTAGTATTTGGCCGCACACTTCGCTTTCACTATCCCTTTATCCCTTGATGTCTTACCAAGGTTTTGTGCCATGTTTGTCGACTTGTGAACTCGGCGGGCACATTTGGACACTTATGTGGGAAGTTTTGCGTCCAAAGGAAATATCTGGTGACGGCGTGATCACCGCTCAACCACTACGGACCTACCTGGCGCGCCACTGACGGCGTGATCACCGCTCAACCACTGCGGATCACACCCCGGTCAGATTTTCTATCCTGCTAGCCGATCAGCTCGAGCTCGGGAAGAGGATCGCCTCGCGGTTGAAGAGGACCCCCTCGCGGGTAACAGTCCTACTCCTGCCGAGCCTTAGCTCTTTTCGTGTTAATAGTCCTACTCCTGCCGAGCCTTAGCTCTTTTCTTGTTGTGGTTGTATGAAATGTGATTACAGAATGCTCCTGAAAATCGGAACTGGAACCTCCTCTTCTCCTCGGTCTCTCTCCTCCGCTTTTATACAAGCCTTTGAACTGGCGGAGAGAACCGAGGGGGTAGGCAGAACAGTGCTCTCAGAACACTGACAATACAAAAAGGGACGGGACAGGAGAGACGAAAACGTGCTGCTACCGTGCCGTATGGTGCCGTCCTCGCGTGCTCCGCAAGTAGCCTCTGACCCGCGCAGACACACCGGTGAAACTGCGCAGGGGGCCCAGCCTGGTCCTCCTGACGCGGGCGGCCAGCTTGATGATGCCAATCTCTCTCTGCCGGTCAATTCCGCCGCGCCACAGTGACAGTTCATCAGACCCGCAGAGGTCACTGTGGCGGTAATCATTTCTTCATATGTCCATCCGCGCGTGATGTCGCATTTAATGCTTCCGTCCTTCGCAGCAGGGGGGAGCCTTCGACCAGAAGACTCCTTTCGGAACGCTCCCTGCCATGCGGCCCCACCTGACAGAAGTCGACCCTGCACGCTTGAGGGGCTCGCCCACACGCTGGGGCCTGCTTCGCCCACCTGACGTGTGGGGCCCTCGCCCGGCGCTTGAGGGGCTCGCCCACACGCTGGGGCCTGCTTCGCCCGTCTGACGTGTGGGGCCCTCGCCCGGCGCTTGAGGGGCTCGCCCACACGCTGGGGCCTGCTCGCCCGCCTGACGTGTGGGGCCCTCGCCCGGCGCTTGAGGGGCTCGCCCACACGCTGGGGCCTGCTCGCCCGCCTGACGTGTGGGGCCCTCGCCCGGCGCTTGAGGGGCTCGCCCACACGCTGGGGCCTGCTCGCCCGCCTGACGTGTGGGGCCCTCGCCCGGCGCTTGAGGGGCTCGCCCACACGCTGGGGCCTGCTCGCCCGCCTGACGTGTGGGGCCCTCGCCCGGCGCTTGAGGGGCTCGCCCACACGCTGGGGCCTGCTCGCCCGCCTGACGTGTGGGGCCCTCGCCCGGCGCTTGAGGGGCTCGCCCACACGCTGGGGCCTGCTCGCCCGCCTGACGTGTGGGGCCCTCGCCCGGCGCTTGAGGGGCTCGCCCACACGCTGGGGCCTGCTCGCCCGCCTGACGTGTGGGGCCCTCGCCCGGCGCTTGAGGGGCTCGCCCACACGCTGGGGCCTGCTCGCCCGCCTGACGTGTGGGGCCCTCGCCCGGCGCTTGAGGGGCTCGCCCACACGCTGGGGCCTGCTCGCCCGCCTGACGTGTGGGGCCCTCGCCCGGCGCTTGAGGGGCTCGCCCACACGCTGGGGCCTGCTCGCCCGCCTGACGTGTGGGGCCCTCGCCCGGCGCTTGAGGGGCTCGCCCACACGCTGGGGCCTGCTCGCCCGCCTGACGTGTGGGGCCCTCGCCCGGCGCTTGAGGGGCTCGCCCACACGCTGGGGCCTGCTCGCCCGCCTGACGTGTGGGGCCCTCGCCCGGCGCTTGAGGGGCTCGCCCACACGCTGGGGCCTGCTCGCCCGCCTGACGTGTGGGGCCCTCGCCCGGCGCTTGAGGGGCTCGCCCACACGCTGGGGCCTGCTCGCCCGCCTGACGTGTGGGGCCCTCGCCCGGCGCTTGAGGGGCTCGCCCACACGCTGGGGCCTGCTCGCCCGCCTGACGTGTGGGGCCCTCGCCCGGCGCTTGAGGGGCTCGCCCACACGCTGGGGCCTGCTCGCCCGCCTGACGTGTGGGGCCCTCGCCCGGCGCTTGAGGGGCTCGCCCACACGCTGGGGCCTGCTCGCCCGCCTGACGTGTGGGGCCCTCGCCCGGCGCTTGAGGGGCTCGCCCACACGCTGGGGCCTGCTCGCCCGCCTGACGTGTGGGGCCCTCGCCCGGCGCTTGAGGGGCTCGCCCACACGCTGGGGCCTGCTCGCCCGCCTGACGTGTGGGGCCCTCGCCCGGCGCTTGAGGGGCTCGCCCACACGCTGGGGCCTGCTCGCCCGCCTGACGTGTGGGGCCCTCGCCCGGCGCTTGAGGGGCTCGCCCACACGCTGGGGCCTGCTCGCCCGCCTGACGTGTGGGGCCCTCGCCCGGCGCTTGAGGGGCTCGCCCACACGCTGGGGCCTGCTCGCCCGCCTGACGTGTGGGGCCCTCGCCCGGCGCTTGAGGGGCTCGCCCACACGCTGGGGCCTGCTCGCCCGCCTGACGTGTGGGGCCCTCGCCCGGCGCTTGAGGGGCTCGCCCACACGCTGGGGCCTGCTCGCCCGCCTGACGTGTGGGGCCCTCGCCCGGCGCTTGAGGGGCTCGCCCACACGCTGGGGCCTGCTCGCCCGCCTGACGTGTGGGGCCCTCGCCCGGCGCTTGAGGGGCTCGCCCACACGCTGGGGCCTGCTCGCCCGCCTGACGTGTGGGGCCCTCGCCCGGCGCTTGAGGGGCTCGCCCACACGCTGGGGCCTGCTCGCCCGCCTGACGTGTGGGGCCCTCGCCCGGCGCTTGAGGGGCTCGCCCACACGCTGGGGCCTGCTCGCCCGCCTGACGTGTGGGGCCCTCGCCCGGCGCTTGAGGGGCTCGCCCACACGCTGGGGCCTGCTCGCCCGCCTGACGTGTGGGGCCCTCGCCCGGCGCTTGAGGGGCTCGCCCACACGCTGGGGCCTGCTCGCCCGCCTGACGTGTGGGGCCCTCGCCCGGCGCTTGAGGGGCTCGCCCACACGCTGGGGCCTGCTCGCCCGCCTGACGTGTGGGGCCCTCGCCCGGCGCTTGAGGGGCTCGCCCACACGCTGGGGCCTGCTCGCCCGCCTGACGTGTGGGGCCCTCGCCCGGCGCTTGAGGGGCTCGCCCACACGCTGGGGCCTGCTCGCCCGCCTGACGTGTGGGGCCCTCGCCCGGCGCTTGAGGGGCTCGCCCACACGCTGGGGCCTGCTCGCCCGCCTGACGTGTGGGGCCCTCGCCCGGCGCTTGAGGGGCTCGCCCACACGCTGGGGCCTGCTCGCCCGCCTGACGTGTGGGGCCCTCGCCCGGCGCTTGAGGGGCTCGCCCACACGCTGGGGCCTGCTCGCCCGCCTGACGTGTGGGGCCCTCGCCCGGCGCTTGAGGGGCTCGCCCACACGCTGGGGCCTGCTCGCCCGCCTGACGTGTGGGGCCCTCGCCCGGCGCTTGAGGGGCTCGCCCACACGCTGGGGCCTGCTCGCCCGCCTGACGTGTGGGGCCCTCGCCCGGCGCTTGAGGGGCTCGCCCACACGCTGGGGCCTGCTCGCCCGCCTGACGTGTGGGGCCCTCGCCCGGCGCTTGAGGGGCTCGCCCACACGCTGGGGCCTGCTCGCCCGCCTGACGTGTGGGGCCCTCGCCCGGCGCTTGAGGGGCTCGCCCACACGCTGGGGCCTGCTCGCCCGCCTGACGTGTGGGGCCCTCGCCCGGCGCTTGAGGGGCTCGCCCACACGCTGGGGCCTGCTCGCCCGCCTGACGTGTGGGGCCCTCGCCCGGCGCTTGAGGGGCTCGCCCACACGCTGGGGCCTGCTCGCCCGCCTGACGTGTGGGGCCCTCGCCCGGCGCTTGAGGGGCTCGCCCACACGCTGGGGCCTGCTCGCCCGCCTGACGTGTGGGGCCCTCGCCCGGCGCTTGAGGGGCTCGCCCACACGCTGGGGCCTGCTCGCCCGCCTGACGTGTGGGGCCCTCGCCCGGCGCTTGAGGGGCTCGCCCACACGCTGGGGCCTGCTCGCCCGCCTGACGTGTGGGGCCCTCGCCCGGCGCTTGAGGGGCTCGCCCACACGCTGGGGCCTGCTCGCCCGCCTGACGTGTGGGGCCCTCGCCCGGCGCTTGAGGGGCTCGCCCACACGCTGGGGCCTGCTCGCCCGCCTGACGTGTGGGGCCCTCGCCCGGCGCTTGAGGGGCTCGCCCACACGCTGGGGCCTGCTCGCCCGCCTGACGTGTGGGGCCCTCGCCCGGCGCTTGAGGGGCTCGCCCAGACGCTGGGGCCTGCTCGCCCGCCTGACGTGTGGGGCCCTCGCCCGGTCTTCTCTGGGACTCGTTACACCCTGGTATTTATTACACCGACATCTGGCTTTGAGACTTGACGGCTACGACACCCCGGAGAGTTGTTCCCCCGGAATACTCTTGAACCCTTGCCACTCAAACCGAACAACCCGGAACACTCTCGAAGGACACGGAAATGTGCTCAGAAGGATCTACAACCGAAGATGATCTTCGCAGGCGACGACGGGCCAGATGGGCCAAACACAGACATGCACTGAAAGAAAATAAAAGAACTGACAAATAAGGTCCTTAGCCTTGAAGTAGTCATCGGATGCCCAGTTGACATCAATTACCAAAACATTAAGCCGCTGAGAGCTGTGCTTTCGACCTCCCCTTTTTTGTAATTGATGATAACAACTGCAAATCTATTTCAACAAGAGCACAAATCTTTTTCTGGTGTAGTGCGTCAATTACAATAAGGTGCATAAACAACACTTAAAGCACAATGAAACACCAGCCAAATGAAATGGTAATGCATGGCAACATAGCTCCCTCTAGATCAATGCACAAACAATTTGTCTAGATTTCATTTTTCTCCCTCTTTGTCATCAATGACCAACAAAGGAGTACATGAAAGAGCTTTTCAGGTTATACAAGTGCACTCATGCGCAGATGATCCACGACAAGTCAAATGCTAGCCATCGCAAGGTCACAATGTCACAAGTTCAACAAAGACGTAATTATCAAAGTGATGTTTAAATAGTTATGACCTAGAGCAATGCGTGAGGTGAACCATAGCTGCAAGTGTCAAAAATTGCTCGAGATCTACAAGGAAGACACAAGATACATCATAGACCTAGAAAATGCAAATCAATTTACAAATGCTATCACCAAGCCAAAATTGAGACTTATAAAACAGTTTGGTAGAGCTCTTTTTCAAAGATTTTCCATTTAGCACTTTTCTATTTTTCAAATTTGCCATGTCTCGAGCCATAATCAACACTACCCAGCATGACACTGAAGATAAATGTCTTGGCCATCCAAACTCCCCTTAAGTTCATGTCTAGTGCAATGTCAAGCTATCTCATCGAGGAGGATTGCTAAGACATGTATGGCCCATTGTGGCCATATTTACATTCTAGCACATTTTTCAAATTTAGCTCCACATTTTTATCAAAAATTGCTCATTCTAGCGAAGCAAAAGACATATGCAAATATATGGACACAATCTAGACTAGAGGCACAATGTCATCCAAAGGAGTTAGAGAAATTCAAGAGCAACAAGTAGATATAGCACACCTAGTATATGCTCAAGATTTTCCAATTGCACAATGTTTTAAATTAACCACAAATTAAACAAGTGACAAAGTAGGCATAGGTTATAGCTATCAAGATCATGAGGGGAGCATCTAGACAATGAATAGCATAAGTATAACAAGCAAAGCACCTAGATGCTCAAGACACGGCTTTAAAAGATATGCAATGAATGGTGAATTGAAGCCCGCGGCCAACTCAAGCGGTATTGGACCTATCTAGTATGTTGAATTCATTTCTTAGCTTGAAAAATCATGTCTAATCGAGTGGTTTAGTGAATATGTAAGTAAGCTGGTCATCCATCCTCACTTGCGAAAGCATGTCGCCCTTCATCACATGATCCCGAATGAAGTGATGACGGACATCAATATGTTTAGCACACAAATGTTGGACCGGGTTGCTAGTAATCTTCACCGCGCTCTCATTGTCTCACAGTAGAGGCACGTGGTCCAATTTTAGCCTAAAGTCATAGAGAGACTATGTCAGGTATAGATGTTGTGCACAGCTACTCCCTGCCGCTATATTTTCTTCCTCAGCGGTATTTAGCGCCACAGAATTCTGTTTATTTGAAACCCATGAAACAAGACATCTTTCAAGGAGGTGACAGGCCCCTGAAGTGCTTTTGCGATCAATCTTGCACCCGGCATAATCTAAATCAGAATAGCTAAAAAGCTCAAATCATGCACATTTATGAAACCATAAACCTTTGCTATTAATGTGTTTGAGGTATCTGAAAATTCTTTTCACAGCACTCAAATGCATCTCTCTAGGGGAGACTTGGAATCTAGTACATAACACACACTAAAACATGATGTCCGACCTAGATGCAATTAAATAGAGTAAAGCACAAATCATGTAACGGTAAAGCTTTTGGTCGACATGATTACCTTTTTTGTTGAGGTCGAGGTGGCAGTGCGTCCCCATTAGCGTCCGGATTGGCTTGCAGTCACTCATGTTGAAGCGCTTGAATAGGCCGTGGATTTACCTCTCCTGACATATGAATGTCCCGGTCCTGAGTTGCATGATTCGAAATCCCAAAAAGAAATGCAATTCGCCTATCACCGACATCTCGAATTCCTTACTCATCATGGCGCTGAACTTTTTAACCAAGGACCCATTTGTGCTACCGAAGATGATGTCATCCACATAGACCTGGCACAGAAATAGATCTCCATCCAGCACCTTAGTGAATAGAGTTGTGTCGACCCTTCCAACCATGAATCCTTTGCTGATAAGAAAATCCCTTAGCATTTTGTACCAAGCCCTGGGTGCGTGCTTGAGACCATACAAAGCCTTCGACAGTTTGTACAATGATCGGGGTGCTGTGGGTCCTCGAAGCCTGGAGGCTACCCAACATACACCAATTTCCCAATGTAGCCGTTCAGGAATGCACTCTTGACGTCCATCTGCCAAAGTACAATATTGTGACATGTTGCAAATGCCACAAGAAGCCTGATAGCATCTAAACAAGCCACTGGAGTATAGGTGTCACCACAATCCACTCCCTCGATCTATGTGAAACCCTGAGCCACAAGTCTAGCCTTGTTGCGCACCACCACTCTAAGCTCATCTTCCTTATTCTTAAATATCCACTTGGTGCCTATCACATTGTGATGATTTGGCCTCTCAACCAGTGTCCAGACTTGGTTCCTCTCAAAGTTGTTCGGCTTGATTTGGCCTCTCAACCAGTGTTCAGACTTGGTTCCTCTCAAAGTTGTTCGGCTCCTTATGCATTGCATTGATCCAGTCTGGGTCACTCAGTGCTTATTTCACTTTCTTTGGTCAAGCTAAGACACAAACGTCGTGTGCTCACGGAAGTTTGGCATAGCACTGACCTCACTGAAGCTAGCAGTCCATGACCTTGTTTGCACACCTTGAGTCAAATCCCAAATCACTTGATTAACTGGATGATCACGAGCAATGGTGTGATGGGTCCTGATCAACTGAGGTGGTGGCTCGACTGACTCTGCATCTGGCTCACAAGCTATCTCTACCTCTGGAATTGGTTCCACACTTGAGCTATCTTGAGACAAGACTCCCCATGAGTCTGGCGCTGGCTCAGGTGTGAGAGGTGGTTGAACTGTCTCACTCTCTCTTGAAACCTCAATAGGCCTCACATCTCCAGCCGGTATATCCACCATTGCTCTTGCAAACTGCTCACCATCCACATCATCCAAGTTCTCATGCTCCCCTTGGCTCCTATTTGACTCATCAAACTTCACATCACATGTTTCCTCAATTCGTCCACTGTTCTCATTGTAAACCCTGAATGAAGACCCTCTAACTGAGTACCCCAAAAAGATTCCCATGTCAACTCTGGTCAGGAACTTGCTCAATTGCTCCCGCTTCTTCTTGATGTAGACCTTGCAGCCAAAGACCCTGAAGTAGGAGACATTGGGTCGTCTTCCCACAAGCAGCTCATATGATGTCTTCTTCAGGAGCTTGTGAAGATACAACCTGTTGATTCAGTGACAGGCTGTGTTGATTGCTTCAGCCCAGAATAGATGTGAAGTCTTGTATTCATATAATATTGTTATTTCCATCTCAATGAGCGTAATATGATGTGAAGTCTTATATTCATCTAATATTGTGCTTTCCACAAACAGCTCATATGATGTCTTCTTCAGGAGCTTGTGAAGATACAACCTGTTGATTCAGTGACAGGCTGTGTTGATTGTTTTAGCCCATAATAGATGTGAAGTCTTATATTCAGCTAACATTGTTCTTGCCATCTTAATGAGCGTCATGTTCTTCCTCTCAACAACCCCATTTTGCTGAGGAATGTAGGTGGCTGAGAACTAGTGATCAATGCATAGCTCATCATAGAACAATTGAATAGAAGTGTTAGTGAACTCCGTTCCATTATCGCTTCTCACATTCTTTAGGGTACAATCAAAAGCATTTTATGCTTTGTTTATAAACTTTTTGAAAACATTTTCGGTTGTAGTTTTGTCTGGTAGAAAGAAAACCTAAGTGTATCGGGAGAAGTCATCAACAATGACCAAGCAATAGAGATTTCCCCGATACTCACATATGTTGTTGGCCCGAAAAGATCCATGTGTATAAGTTCAAGAGGCCAAGATGTAGACATGACATTCTTACCATGATGTGAGCTTGCCACTTGCTTGTCGGCCTGACAAGCATTGCAAAACTTGTCTTTCTCAAATGTCACGTATTGCACCCAAAGAACCAACTCATTCTTAATTTTTTTTAAAAAATTTTCATGCCGACATACCTAAGATGCCTATGCAAAAGTCAAACAAGAGAGAATTCGGTGATAAAGCAAGTCGAGACGGATGCAGTAGGCTCATTAAAGTTCACAAGAAACAAGTTCTAAAAATGAAAGCCTTTGAACATAAGTTTTTTATTTTTTTTCAAAACCAACAAGCCCTTAGGTGAGAAATTACAACGGAACCCCAAAGCACATATTTGGGTAACAGAGAGGAGATTATAGTTCAAAATTTTCACTAGTAGCACATTGTCAACTGAAAGATCTGAAGAGATTGCCACCTTTCCAACTCCAAGTACCTTTCTCTTGCTTCTAATTCCAGAAGTGACCTTGGGGAATCTTGTCTTCCTCCCCTATTAAGGTGAACAACCGGGGGTTGCCTGTCATGTGCCAGGTGCACCCGCTGTCGATGATCCAATGGCACCCTCCACTCCGGTAATTCACCTGTCATAAAAATAGATCACTTATGTGACTCAGAGACCCGCACAGGAGGTCCCTGAGGGTTAGCCTTCAAATCGGAAGCAACAGCAGCAAACAGATCAATCAACGACTTGGGTATCCAAACATGTTTCTTGTGCTCATTCTCATATTTGAGCCCAACAAATCTACCAGTTACCCTGTCTTGGACTTTTCTTGAGCAGGTAGTGATCATACAACTCAGCATGTGCTCTTGCGGATCTTGATTGTGTGTGGTTGGGAGTGTTGCAGTTTCGGTTCCTATGAGGGTTTGTTCTACTGTTGTTTCGCCTAGGAGAACCATTCCAAAAGTTTTGTCTAGCTGGTTGCCAAGTGTTGAGGTACCTAGGACCTTGCCAGCTGTTATAATACCTAGAGCTATTCCAAATGTTGTACCTAGGACCATATTTCCAAGCACTATTGTTTCTTTGTTGCAATGTGGAGTTATAATGCCTAGCAGGTCCTTGCTAAGTGTTGAAGTGCTCAATGTGTTTCCTAAGAGTCATATATCTGGTGTTCACATTTTTATGCCCATAGTTGTTAGCTTGTATGTTCTTTTTGGGGTAGGCATGATAGTAGATTTTCCTCATGGTAGATGCTCGAGGAACACTTGTTTTCTTCATTCCCTTTGTCTTCTCTTGGATAAAACCTAAACCACCCTTTTGGGAAGGTTTCCTTTATTCCTTAAGCATCTTAGCCAAAGTGAGACTGCCCTCATAACACTTTTCAAGTTATTTATCAAACTTTTCAAGCTTGGAATTCAACTCAGCATTTTCAATAGCAAGTTTGCTATCATCTAGAGCAAATTTGCAATTATCAGAAGTACAAGCATAAGCATTGATAGAGGAACTGCTAAAAGTAGAAGCAATCACATTTCAGTCATAACTCACATCAGAGCTTCCAAGAGTCAAATCAATAACAAGACCAGTAGCAACAGTTATGGCACAATCAGGAACATCATCAGCAACATCACTAAAGCAATTTATGAAATCAATAGCATGAGCAATAGGTAAGGTATAAATAGCAACATTCTTATCTAGAAGAGACTCATGCGTTTCTTTAATAGTATGATATGTGGACATGAGGTCATCTAGAGAAACATTTAAAGCATCACGATCCTCTTCAAGCACATTGTATCTAATGGACAACGAACTATGTGTGCTTAGTAAAATGTCATGTTTAATTTCTAGTGACTCATGTCTAGATGCAAAATCATCATACTTGGCATTCAAAGAACTAAAAGACTCCTCAAGTAGTATATCTCAGTCTTTCTTTCTACAAGAAATCAAATGCTTGTCAAAAATAAGTAATAGCTGTTTCCTGATTCTCATCATCAGAAATGGAGTCAGAGTCACTGACCTCATTGACAGCCGGTTTGGCCATCAAACACTTGTGAGTGTCGGGAGGAGTTAATGATGCCTATGGTGTAGTGGAAGTAGAGAAAGTAGATTCATCATCATCGGAGTACCACTCTTGAAGCTACTACTGCCGTGAGACATTTTGGAGGGAAGGCTGGCGTTGGTGGCATAGACTGAGCGATTGCTATGCCGACCAATCCTTAGCAACTTGACTCCTCCTCATCAGAAGCTGGAGAGTCGCTAGAGATGACGTCTGTGACCCACTCCCCCACAAAAGCTAGCCTCTTACATTGCTTAAAGAAACCTTTGAAGCCTGACTTTTGAAAGCACTTACATCATCATGTATCTCTCCAACAGTACAAGGTGAAAACCCTATGAATGGATGGCCTAGATTGAATTTCCCGTGATTCAGTTTAATCCATCGGACCCAGTCCGATGAAGTGTTTAATTTGGGAACTTAGTCACTGGGAGCCGGTGACCTGGTCGGACTCGGTCCGACAAAAGGGTTGCATTTTGGGGACTTAGTCGCTAGGAGCCGATGGCCTGATCGAAAATGATCCAATGGTGGTCAGACCCAGTCCGACAGAAGGGTTGCATTTTGGGACTTAGTCGCTGGCACGCTTATGCATCAGACCCAGTCCGACAGCCGTCGGACCCAGTCCAACAGGGCTAGTTTTCGGCAACCCACTTCGCTTTGGCTATCCCTTTCTCCCTTAATGTCTTGCCTAGGGTTTGCCCCGTGTTTGTCGACTTGTGAACGCGGCAGGAACATTTGGATACTTAGGCGGGAAGTTTTGTGCCCAAAGGAAATATCTAGCTTTGAGACAGCGACTACGAAACCCCGGACAGCTGTTACCCCAGAATACTCTCGAACCCTTGCCACTCAAATTGAACATCCTTGAACACTATTGAAGGACTTGGAAAGGTGCTCAGAAGGATATACAACCAGAGATGATCTTCGCAGGCGACGACATGCCAGATGGGCCGGAAACAGACACACACACAAGGAAAATGAAAGAACTAAGAAATAAGGTCCTTAGCCTTGAAGCAGTCGTCGGAGGCCCAGTTGACATCAATTACCAAAACATTAAGCCCCTGGGAGCTTGTGCCTTCACCTTGCCGCCTTTTAGCCTTGCAGATGTTCTTCCCAACAAGATTTCCACTAGGGTTAAAGGTCTTTTACCATGCTACAAGAAGCTACGTTGAAGCTTCTCAATTTCATTAATTACTTTTTTTGGCAACTTAAGAAAGCAAAAGGTGAAGGTCGAAATGGAGGACAAAATTGCATTGGCAAGTACCAATCTGCCGCGGCACAAGAGAGGGGAAAAATCATCTCTTACAAGCAATGAGTAGACAGAGGCAATCCTTGCAACCATGGATATTTTCCAACTGAGAGGTTAAATCAACATTCTCAAAAATAGAGACAATTGTTGATTTTTTGTAATTAACTTGAAGACCCTAGAACTTTTCAGAGGTATGCACCATAGCCTTTAGATAGATCGTGATGAACTTAGATGCCTTAATCAAAATATTAGTATCATTCACATACTGAAATATCGGGATGTCCACACCAGTGGCATCAAAATAGGAAGGTGTAGGAGACCTTTTGAAATAACATCACTTACAAGGTTTTGTAGGATGTTTGATGTGATGTCAATTAAGTAAGACCGATGCACTGGCTGAAGTCAGAATAGATTGTACCAAAGAAATCCATCTCGGGGCAAATTCCTTTTTTCGAAAAACCACAAGGATGGCCTCGTGAGATATCACATGAAATGCCTTCGAGAAATCAATTTCATTAGGATCACATCACAAGAATGAAAGGCATAATGAGCAATGAGTTGTATTACCATGGCCGAGCAATCTTGGATCATTCTTTCCTTAATAAAACCAAATTGGTTCGCATGTATAAAAAAGTGAACACCTAGTTGTAGCCTATTAGTCACAATCTTTGTCCACAATTTTAAGTAACGATTGAGCAAAAAAGATAAGTCGGTAGTCATGCATCGAGGAGGCTTGCTGGTTTTTAGGAATGAGGGTAATGTAGCAAGATTAAGCCTTTCAACGTCTAGACTTTAATGACAAAAATGCTCACAGAGGGTGTAGTAATCTTCTTTTACAATATCCCACCAATTCTTCAAAAAATAAATATTGAAACCATTCGGTCCAGGGGATTAACCAGAAGTGAGAACTCCTTGGTTACCAGGTCTACTTCAGCAGGATTGAAGTCATCGTCTAGGAAAATTCGTGGCACAGGACTATGTCAAAAAGAAAGTGTATTTGAGAATGTGATGAATCTCCCAATTGAGCCATGAAAGATTGCAAAAAATGGTTGCCTTAAAAAGCTGATCTAAGGAGTGACCATCTTGGGATAATGATGCGATAAAATTGCGCCGATGATTTGAGTTAGCAATATAATAAAAATAGGCGCTATTCTCATCACCCAATTTAACCCATTTTATTCCTGTTCCTGCCTTTTGTGGGAATGATGAACACTTAGTCAAGTTGTACTTTAGGCATGTCAAGGTGGAATGTTGGGAGCGTGTTCATGCTCTTAGGGGTATTCAGGGTCATCCTCAGACTTGGAGTGCTCCTAAGGCATCCAATGTTTCTAGAAAAATCCTAGAAAGACTATTCCTGAGAGGTCTCGACGACTTGGTCTTGGTGCACAGATTGTTACTTCTGTCACACAACGAAAAATTGATTGGGGACAAGGTTTTGTCGTCCTCAGGATGTGCCTCCTTTTGTCCATGGGGCTAGATGCTCATGACATAAGTTTGCTTTCCGTCGTCCTCAATATATGCCTCCTTTTGTGTGAGGAGGTAGATATCTATGATGTGAGTTTCAATCTAGAAGTTTGAGGGGGGTGATCTAGTCTTTGCTTCATGATGAAATACACTGTTGCAGACTCCTATACGTCCTTTAGGTGTCATTCTGGTTTTGTTTAAGTCACTTGGGTTCGATTTGTTGGTAATGCTTTAGGTGTGGCACAATATTGGGTTCCTGGGTTTGCCCTTGTTTCTCCCAATACCGAGTCATATCCATCTACCTCTTGTTGACTCAGGTTCGCTGGGCTAGGAAGGAAGTCGTGTGAATCATCGAGTTTAGTTGTTGCTGTATGACCGGAGATTCTCAGTGGTTTTCTTCCCTAATTCGTGACCTTGATGGTGAGCTTCTTTTGATAAGGTGCTTGCTTGAGGATCAGTTTAGGTGGTTGAGTGAGCGTGTTTCCAGGCTAAGTAATTTCCTTTCGGTTTATCAGCTTATTGATGAGGGTCTCCAGGCGTGTTTCAAGTGTGAAGGTTCAAGTGTTCTAGATTCTTCTGTAGAGTTTGTGTGTGGGATTTCTCAAGTTGGGAGAGTTTTTAAGCTAGCTTTGCCTTTTCTTCTACTAGCTCTCCTCACTGTTTGCTTGCTTCTGATTCCTGTGACATCTCCTTATGTCATATGATGTTGGGTCTCATTGGTTTTGATCACCTGACCAAATTTAATTAGCAGCCGCGATCTTGTGGACGGTTTGCCAAAGCTCAAAATGGTCGATAATTTGATGTTTGCACTATGCTGGCATGGAAAGATGGTTTGTCGCTCCTCACCCACCACTAACCATGGTGATAAACTGATGCACTAGGATATCTTCTGCACATGGACACTCTTGGTCTTGCACGAGTGCAGTCTATCAGTGAGAAGTGGTATGTGCTAGTTGTGCTCGATGACTATTCCAGACACCCTAGGGTGTATTTCATGCTCACCAAGATGATACTTATCGCCACTTTTGATCCATGTTCAACAAGCTTGCAATTCAATTTCCTAATGCCCTTAGAGCTATCCCCACTAACAATGGCATTGAATTAAAAAATTCTCGCCTTGAAAATTAGTATGAGATTTTTGGAATTGAGCATCATTTCTTCTCTCTGCACATTGATTAGGAAAATGGTATCATGAAAAAGAACAATCAAACATTGGTTCAAATGGTTAGGACTATGCTTAATGAATATTCTACTACTAGACATTTCTGTATTGAGGCAGTTGCTATTGCTTGTTATGTTTCCGCTATTGCTTGTTATGTTTCCCACAGGGTGTTTCTTTTTTAGGTCCAAGATGCCCAAAACTTCTTTTGAGCTTTATCATGGCTTCAAGCCAAATGCCTTTCATTTTCAAGTTTTGGTTGCAAGTGTTTCATGCTAAAGTTTGTTAATCTAGATAATTTTAAACCTTGCTCTTTAGATGGAATCCTTCTTTCTTACGGTTGGTACAAACTACAGGGTTTGGAGTGTTGAAGGGTGGAGAATGATAGAGACCTATGAGGTTACTTTTGCTGAGGCAAGTCAGGGGCCAAGCTAGACATTTTAGGTTTTGATCTATCTTCTAAAACAATCTTTGTTGAGGAAAAGGTTGACGGAGATGACGGTTCTAGATTACTGAAGAAAACTTCCCAGTTCAAAGGAGCCTCTTTTAGGATGACTCGGCCAATACGGTCCGTTTGAGGACCACCTTGGACTACAAATAGGAACTCGAGCTCAAACCTTCCTCAGGCAAAAGCAGATTTGTTCGCTGGGGAGCCATATAATATGTCCGGGTTCTCGAGGGAGGTAATTGAGCACAGCTAGCTGTTCAGCCTAGCAAACAACCCATTCAGCAAAAGTTTTGTTGGCTGTCTTACTTCAAGCTTGGCATCTCGATGGAACACACTGAATGAATGGTTAACCCAGCGGTCAAGAAGAAGGGCGATAAGTGTCGTATGTGTGTCAACCACACAAATCTAATTACCTATTGTCCCAAAGAAAACTCTCCTCTGCGTCGCAAAGACCAGCTTGTCGACACGATTGTGGAGTCCAAGCTCATGAGTTTCCTGGATGCTTACTCAGGTTATCATCAAATAAGCATATCTCCCAAGGATGAAGAGAAGACAGCCTTCATCACACCCTTCCACACCTTCTACTACACGACTATGGCTTTTAGTCTTGGGAACGCTAGAGCTACATTCCAACAACTAATGCAGAATAAATTTTCCGATCAGATCAGACACAACCTAGAGGTTTACGTAGATGACATAATCGTCAAAACTAAACACGATTTTGATCTTGTATGCTACCTTGAATAAACTTTTTGTAATCTTAGGAAGCATTGAATAAAGTTGAACCCGCAGAAGTACGTGCACATTCGATGTACGCTTCGGGATGTTGCTCGGGTCCTTAGGCATTGGCGCCAAATCAGAAAAAATTGAAGCCATCGAAAATCTACATCCTTTAAACAATTGTAGGCCTTAATTGGACGTATGACAACTCTAAGTCGTTTTATTTCCTAGTTAGGTGAATGCGGATCATCTTTTTTTCAAGGCGCTGCACAAATATGATGGCCTTGAGGGGACAGAAGAGGCCGCCAAGTCATTTTTGGACTAAAATCAATGCCTGTCTAACCCAACCATCTTAACGACACCCCAGCCCAGGGAGGATTTGTTGCTTTACTTAGTTGCTACCCCTCAAGTGGTTAGTGTCGTTTTGATAGTGGAGCGTGATGGCGTCTAGAGGCCCATTTACTATGTGAGTGAAGAGATGCATGGGTCCAAAGAGAGTTACCCGACGAACCAGAAACTACTGTATGCTTTGCTCATGTCCTCTAGGAAGTTAAAACACTACTTCCATACGCACAAAATCATAATCTGAACCACATTCCCGCTAGGTGATATCTTGAAAAATCAAGAAGCTACTGGTCAGTTAGCTAAGTAGGCAATTAAGCTCATAGAGTTCGAGATCCAGTTCGTTGCCCAAACAACTAACAAGTCACAAATCATAACCAATTTCCTATTAGAATAGACTAACCCGGTCATCTCTTGCCCAGAGCAAAAATATCTCCTAGAAAACAGATGAACTTTTTTTTTTATGGCTCTCACGCCTATGAACACTCGGGGGACTAGGGTTGTTCTCATTTCTCGCATAGGTAAGCAACACCAATATGCAATTTCTTTACACTTGCCGGCAACTAACAATGTTATGGAGTATGAGGCCCTTTTGGCTAGGCTCTGGTCATGCAAATCGCTTTGAGTCTAGCGACTCAACGTGAAAGGGGATGCACAGTTGGTTGTGCAGTAGATAAATAAGGAGTACCAGTGTTTTGATGCACCCATGGCGAGTTATACCTAGCTGAAGCAAAGAAGATGGAAGTACTTCATGATCTTCGAGGAGCTTTACACACCCAGAAAGGACAGTGTCCTGGCAGACCAATTGTCCAAGGTTGGTTCCTCACAGTTATCCCCTCTAACAGAAGTGCTCGTTGAGCACTTATATAAGCCGTCTAAAATGTCCACAGACGAGGCACCAGAGGCGAGCGGTACTGTCTTAGTCTTAGAGCAGAGTGCCAGTTCGATGACACCATTCATCCAATTTCTGGCACAAGGGACCCTACCCATGGACAAGGTTGATTGTTCCTGGCTTATAAGCAGAGCTACCCCTTACAGGTTAGCTGAGAACACCCTTTACCGCAAAGGTGTGCTAGGAGTGCTCTCCAAGTGGATCACCGGAGAGGAGGGTTTATTCATTCTATAGAGCATTTACAGCGGCATGTGTGGAGCTCATTCTTTGTTTTGTACTCGAACTAATGTCAGCCATCACAGCACAAACAACACAACATTTTTTCCACAACAAAGTGGTTACTATCATTTAGATGCATAAAATTTTGTTTGAATATTTGAAAAATAAAGACCAAAATGTATGAAAATGCTATTTAAATAAAAAAATGATATGTGCGGATCGTTAGAAGGGTGATGTCAGAGTCAAGAAGTCGCAAGTTCGTTCGATTCCTAGAAAGTGCAACGTCTAGATTTCATTTGAAAATATGTGCTAAATATGTATAAGTGGTGGATAGGCAATCGTGTTTTTTTTTATTAATTCTCATCTGCGATGGTTCGTGGTTAAAATGACCGGTTATGAACCGGTACAATGGTACAGCTATTGCAACTTTTAGACATAATTATTTTATATTTTATCACGTTGATGTCAGCATACATTCTAGCGTTCGCCATATTTTTTTGATGATCGTTAAACAGTCACAGGATATTACGTACTTATAGCTGCCGCATAATTAAGCTTGCGACATGTGGCTCTCGATCTAATAATTATAATCTCCAATTAATACAGCAGGCTGACGAAATCACGAAACTCCAATATAATAGAAAATATATGTTTGCCACATCTCCATAGTTAACTAACTGTACATTTAATTTAACGTACAATAAAATATGTCTCCTTTTTTAACATAACTGAAAGAGATCCTTTTCCTGTCACAGTCTACTATAGCCCTTGAATTATGCATCTTTGATCGGGCTCAATCAATTATGAGTGGGACAACTGATGCTCCATAATCTCTAGCAACTAGTTGTGTAGGTGAAGTCAAGTCAATAGAAATATATAAGTTGATTGGATAGTACGTTCGATCGTGTGCATGCACGAAATATAGATAACAACCTTACGGTAATAATTAATTAAGGAGTTCAAGGTACGTGACATCGATCATCTTAGTTAGTATGATATGGAGTAATTTAAAATATTGTGTTACCTCCGTCGTCCACGTAAAACGATGCTTGATGTGAAATAAATCTGGGCTTCGTTAATTGTCGATAGACTTTTAAGTAAAAACCTTGATGCGCCTCACATCAGTTTAAAATATTTGGGAAAATAAGGGCGGATTTCAAAAAATAAATGCGAATTTTGCTAAATATCATATGAAACATGGAGGAACCCCGATGAACCTTGGAACACAACCGTTGAAACTTGGAAAATGTACAGATGAAACTTGAAAAAATTAAAGACCGATAAAACTCCGGTAATCGCCGATGAAATTTGAGAGTACGGTGAAAATTGTTAACTGTCACCTCATGCAAATAAGAAGTTACCCACGCAAATAAGAAGTTACCCAAAACAAAACCATGTTTTAGTAAGAAAAACACCAAATTTTAAATAAACATTGCTAAGGTTTCATATAAAAATAAGAATGGACCTCCCGATACAAACAAAAAAGGTTCAGAAGAATAAACACAAAACTCTATGGTCAAAAATCAAGTTTCACGCAAACTTTGCCGAGGTTCCATTAAAAATGAGAAAGGATCTTCTCCTTGCCGTCTTCTCTAGATCTAACGTGCTCATACCTCATATATGCTCACCAGATCCGGCTACCAAAGCTCACCTGCATTAGGCATGAGAGAGTAGAGATGGAAAATAGAGAAAGGAAGGAAGAGATATGGGAATCCATGAGAGAGAAGAAGAGAGAGAGGGGGCGCCGACAAGTGGTGATGCCGGCGAACGGCGGCATCGGTCAATCGTGGGCAGCAACTCCTATTCGTGCCAACCCTCATGAGAGCAGAAGTGTGGATAGTGGAACACGGGAGAAAGTCACAAAGCATCGCGACACGAGAAAATAAAGCAGTTTTGCGATGGGCCTCGTCTACTCATAATGGGCCATGGCGTCCAAGTGTCCAACACATCGGACGTCTGATTAAAAGTATTCTGTCTATAAAAAACAATTAAAAATATTAACACATTAATACAACTTTTGTACACCGTATATACATACAACTTGACAATTGTTATAAAGAAATGTTCGACAGAGGGACTACATATGCTACCACAGATCGACGTACGAGTGAATGATCAGCAGCTCCCATGGAAGGGATGGGGATGGAGGGGTAGCTTTTGCATGCATGTATTCATCCATGCCAACCCCCATGAGAATGACATGCCAATAGCCGTCTGTTGGGTACATGTGTGTGCTAGCTGCAGCCTGCTGCATGCTCGCACTGACCATCATGCTGTTCCAAAGGCGCATGTCGGGGAATCATCCATCCCACAGCCGATCACCCCCTGCTGCACCGATGCAACAGCATCCATTAATCAAACCAACACAAACCTGATCAGGGCGAGAGAGAGAGAGGGTGATGCACATGCGCACTATGTAACAGCGCGTGTGTCGTCCCAAAAAGGGAGCTTGTTGCGTGCTGAAGCAGCTGATTAAAAGCAAGCTGGAGGTGGCTAGCTAGTGACGATGCTTTTAGTTGATGGTGCAGGCGTCCGTACGTGCACAGCTACTGCTACAGTGCTAAGCTACCGATCGCTCTAGCTGCAGACGCTGCATACACACGCGCAGAAGAACACTAGGCGCCCATGCATGCACGCATGGACGTACCTTCGTCGTTCGCAACGCGAATGATCGGTCTTAAGAGTATCAGCGACGTATCGCGGGGCTAGCTTAGTGATAAACCAGCGACATGGCCCACGCGTGTTTGTGGTTAGATTTATGCATGTTATCATATAGAGTTTATATCTAACTCATAATTTTTTTAAGGTAATATCTAACTCATAATCTATCTTTTCGGCGTATCAGATCAGATCATTTAGAGTTTATCTCAAATATATTAGATCAGTTTTAATAGTTATTATCTTTTTATCTGATTTGTTCGATATTAATCGGCGTAATGGACGTGTAACACCCCAATTTGGGGATGTTTTTAAATTTGCACCAAATTCAAATTTTTGCTTGAAATTTTGGATCACCCTGATGTGTGGATCCAACTGCCAGTCACAGTAGCGCGCATCTCTCATTCTCTCTGTTTCTCTCTCTCTCCCGCGCCTCGGATGCCTGGCTTCTGCCCCGCCGCGCGCGCCGATGCCATGCCAGGCGCACGTCGCCGCCCCGTCGCGATCAAGCTCGCCTCCCCGTACGCGTGCCTCGCGGTGTCGTGCCACTGTTGGTCAGCCCTGGGCATGCCGCCGCGTGCCTCGCCGGAGGACCGGTCCACCGCCTCAGACCATCGGGCAAACGCCGGAGTCCATCGGGCCGTCAAAGCCAAAGCACACGTGATCTCCAACTACCCCGCCTCCGTCACTTGGCGTCAATAGTCAAAAGGCTAACCCTCTAGCCCTGCCGTGTACACTGCACCTCCGCCGCGCCGTACCGCCATGCCGCCAGCACCCACCTCCCTCTCTGCCGCCCCCTTAAGCGAGGACCGAAACCCCCCTCTCGGCGCCACCCTGCCATTTTCCCCAAATCCACCGCTCGGCGGCATTGAGGCAATTCCGGCGATTCCGTGAGCTTCTCTCCAATCCCTCTCGCCCATAGCTTGAAGGAGACCCCCTTGACCTTTCCCCTCTGCCAATTTCAGGCGAGGACCTCGGAGCCGGTGTGCCGTCGTTGGCGCTGTTTTGGCCGCCGCCGCGTGCTTCACCGACCACCGTCGCCGTCCATCCTCGCGCCCGTCTCATGGCTCCGTAAGCATCTGCAGCTTCCCCACATGCTCCCGCACACGCACATGGCTTGTAGGTGCTTAGCGCATGCTCGCGCCGCCGGTGAGCTCACGGCTCGGTCGCTGCCGCCGCGCTGCCGCGTACGGCCACCACTGGCCCCGATGCGAGCACCTTTAGGGTTCTTAGGGTCTGTAGATGCCTATGCGCACATGCTCTTGGCCGGAGAAACCCTGTAGCGCCGCCGCGTCGTTCGTCGCCGCTTTTCGGCCACGTCGCTGGCCAGAGGAAGAAGATGACCCGAGGGCCGTTGGATCTGTCACGGAGATTCGTGCAGAGAGCGAGCGTAGGAGTCGTTGACATGCGGGCCCCACTGGTCAGGGTCCCCCTTCGCCGCTGGCTTAAGCTTTGGCGCTGGGTCGCTAATACGTGGGTCCCTGGTCCCATTTGTCGGTTTAAGTGGAGGCACCATTCGAGCCGAGTGCCACCCTCGCGCGATCGTGCCTCTGGAAAAACCGCCTTCGGCGTGGCGCCTTGGCCGTGCAGGCGCGCTGCTCCCGAAATAGGCCGTGGGCCGTTTCTGGATATCGGGCAGTCCGTCGGTTGGTTTGGCCCGTAGGCTTTTAATTATTTTCCAGCGAGTTTAATCATTTATTAGCTCCAGAAATCATTTTAGATTTATCTAAATTAGAAAATGACTTCCAAAAATGCTAGAAAAATTTAGATAAATATTAGAGGTCAACTGTGATTTTTATAAATATAAGCTTGGCCACTGTTTGTTGAAAACGAGGAATTTCTTATATAGAAATGATTAAGTAAATTCTAGGGTAATTGTTTATTTATTAATTAATGACTTAGGTCCCAACATATTCCTTAGACAATATATTAGCTGAGGGGTGTCTCGATAAATCCAGAAACCATTTCAAAGTAACTTTTCAACTTATATAGATGTATATATGGTTGGGTGTAAATATTCATATGAATATTTTAATTCTAGACATCAACAATTTAGTTGCATTTTTCTTAAAATAATTTGTTAAGATGCTGACCTAGAAATATATTTACCCAATGTTTAAAACCCTAGTAATAACTCTTTATCTAGGTTGCTTAGGCATATTGTCAACTCCATTAAACTATAAACCGATCGTATGTGAAATCTCTATTAGTCGTTAGTTTATGTTACCGAGAAACCCTAATCCCACTATCGCGAACTTATCGTACGAGGACGTATTTTGGGGTTTGGTAGGCTGTTATATATATTACTAGTATTATTTATTAATGCACTATGGCATACATACCATTGCATACGCAAATTAGGTTAGCCAATCAACCTTAGGTATTTATGCCAATAGTTCGACCTAGATAGTGCATGCATCATGTTTTCCATTGCATTATTAGTAGTAATTTTGGTTATTGGTATGTTTAGATGTAGGCGATCCCGAGGGGAGATTTGGGAACGCCAAAGAGGACCATCTACCGGATCAAGGCGAGTTAACACTTACTCTTTAGATGTGATCCGTATTTGGGAGAGACAGCGAATTTCCCTAGTGCGGATTAACATCACTAATACCATGTTCATTACCCAGTTTTTTCTAAACTATATTGTTTATTTTAAAAATGCATGCTTATTAGATTGCCTAATTGTTAATCATGTTATACTTATACATGCCTGCCTTGAAATGTTTAGCCTTAATGACTGCCTTGATTGTCATTCTCTTGTTAGCCTATGATTAGTCTGGTAACCACTTTAACCCTATCTAATGGGTAAAACTTGCTTAGACCGGCTTAGGCTTAATAAATCTTTTGGCTAATCGCCACGGAACGGATAGATAGATAGATAGATAGATAGATAGATAGATAGATAGATAGATAATACGCCCTTCTAGAAAAAATTGTCTCTTATCTTTGATATTAGTTAGATGCGTATATTGTTCCCATCATCTCTCACTAGAAACAAGGAGCGCGCTTCGCGCGCTGGGCTGTCTTCATATGCCATTGGTGGGCCTGGCAGGCTGGAAGGGATGGATTTGTTGCCCTTAGGCTTTTGCAGAAAAGACAGGCAATGCCCTGTAAATTAAGAACAACTGTCATTTTTTTCACAGATAACATGCATAGATCAATTATGTAAAGACACAATAAAAATCTAAAGAAATATTATATATTTCAGTTAAATATAGTTTTCCCGTTTATAAAAGGGGTAGAACCAGAAACAACAATAAGGCAGCATAAAAAAGTAGAAATGTGAGAAATTTAAAGACCAACTCAAATTTCAACGTTCCTTCTATAGATCAAATTTGATATATATAGGTTTTGCATCAATAATATATGGCCAAAACATAATTGTATGTTTGCATAAGCAATATAATTTAGTAAGGTTAATGTAGCAAGGAAAGGTGATTCTTTATAAGGAAATAAAACCTAAGGATGGAGTCTGCGCTATGCTTGACTGGGTTACTGGAACTGAATCCTACAACGCACCGACCAAGAACACGTTGCCTTATGGCTGCATCGGCAGTTCTCCTGCCCCTCTTTCAAAAAGCAAGAATAGCCATTGTATCAGGTCAACAAATGCTAATGTACCTCTACAACTACAAATATGGTTTTCCAGACAACTCCTACCTGGAAAGAAGGGTAGCAAGGTCAGCAACTTACTCTCTTCTTTCAAGTTCGACTCAAGTAATATAAGCATTGACCTTTGATTATTTCTCTGTTCTTGCATAATGTCTGCAGATATTGACAAACGCAAGTTTTAAGTGCTATGGAATCTAAAAAACATAATTGGGGGCCACAGCTGTGACTGCGCACCTGGAACTCAATGTACAGATCCAAAAAGAAACTTGCCATCCAGTAGGAGTTAAGAGCCAAATGAAGCACTAAATTAATGAAATATATATATATTTGCCATGATTTTATTTGACATACTGGAAATAGAGATGATGTGGCTGTGACCCAACACCCTTTTTAATGTACCTTTGTTTTATGCTGCGAAACACGCTGCATTGATTTAGTGTGCTGATTATATAGAGGGATCCATGAATATTGCTGCAGAATGTTACAGGTTTTCTCCCGTTTCTTAGCTAATCTGTAAAGCGCAACTGCTAATATTTGTATTGATAATAAAACAATATTGCAATATAACCACGATGTTATGTGGTGCAACAGAATCGAATAGGGCACGAAAATTTTTGAAAGCTTTCGAGGGTTCCATAAGGGGAAATTCAAAGTTTGTCGTTCTAATTAACCTGCTAAATGAGGCAAAAAAACCGAAACATGAATTCAGATATTCCATATCCTTCGGCACATATGCTGTCCATTTGTGAATATATTTCAAATAGAAATAAAAAACCTGGTAACAACATTATAGGTGCATGTGGTAACAACTTTTGCAACCTTCAACACATCACACGTCTTTAAATACATTCAGAGCAGAAAGCTATTGTAAATAACAGTTCTGCAGCACTATTTTTGTAATAACCAATATTGGGTCGTCTCTTTTTATCGTCCGTGCAATACACATGCAAGGTGCATGAAATTGGTTAAAAAAACAATAGTGGCAATGTAACTAAAAATTCAGGAATTTAAAGAGGTTAAATCGATGGCAGGTGTGTGCATCTTTTCTGTTGCATCAATGAGGTTTTCATTGGGTCGTCTCTTTTTGCCGTCCATGCAATACACATGCAAGGTGCATGAAATTGGTTAAAAAACAGAACTAATGTAACTAAAATTTCAGGAATTCGAAGAGGGTAAAATCGATGGCAGGAATGTGCACCTTTTCTTTAGCATATGTATATCAGTTATTAGATTCAGCCGCTGAACTCCAAGTCCTATGAGAAGGAAAGATGCAACAACATATATGGATCAGTTCAATTCAATGAATATGAGGAATCAGAACTGTAAAATTGTAAGATGACATGTACTACTTTTAATTTCATGGAATCAGAACTATGGGCTCGTTTGGATGGTTACCCCCGCACGCCGTGCCTTCCCTCGGCTTTTGGCGTGCGTTTGGTTGGAGGTCGGCGGAAGGCACGGGCGCATAACCGATGGCATGCCGATGAACAGTAAGCAGGGATGCGGGATTTGGCGAGGGTGGAGAAATTGGGCGCCGTCGCTCACCAAATCGCATGAGGGAGCACCTTGCAATGGTGCTCGCACGCAGTTGGCATGGCTAGCGGCGGTGTCCATCCGAACAAGCCCTATAAAATTACAAGATGACATGTACTATCTAAAAATACACCTGAAGCAATGGGCTATTTGTATATGCTATAAATTTTAGGTGCACAATGCAAGCAGGTAGGCATAGGTAATGATGAGTACATCATTGACGAGGTTCAAGAAGTCCCCGACTACCGGGCCCAAGTCGAGAGGACGTCCAAGTCGTTGCCGAGTCCGGTTTGGACATCCAGGACCAGCGCACCTTCAAACGGACGCCCAGATCACATACGACGTCCAAATGAGGCAAATAAGGACTCTATGGAAAGCTTATGAGATAAGTTTTCCAATGGATCTAGCCACTCCTCTAAACTCCATCTAACCCAATGGGAATCGCGAAAATAATTTGACGGATAGAAATTTTCCGGCGCTGCGTTTTTTGGGCCCAAAGCCCGTGTACCCCTAGGGGTAGGGTTGTGCGTGCGTGGGCACCTGTTTGGCCGCCGCCCCTCACCTGGTCGCCGCCCTATATAAGCCCCCCACTGTACTTCGTTTTTGTGGGGTTTTGTTTAGTTGATTTCGTCACGGTTGTGTGAGATTTCGCCTTGTTCTTCCTATGTCGGCTAGACCAACAGGACCAATTTTCTTAACCCCAGTTGATCTTAATCTATATTCGCAATTGTGATTGTTTATCTTGTGTTCTTACTCGTTCTTCGGTTGCTTGCAGGAACCGTCCTTCGTGGACAGGTCGATCGCGCCTCAGGTTCGGTTGATAACACTCGTCGTGGTGGTTTAGCGATCGCCAGGATTTCCAGTTCCTTGTGGGGTTAGAAGCCGGATCGTTTAGGTCTCCGTGACACCTACCGAATTATCCTCGTCGTCTCTCACCAGAAGATCGGGACCCTGCGTCTGCGCAAATGAAATCTATACACATACAAAATCAGCTACTATAGAGGCAAGAATAATTCATCTACACCAACAAAAGAAGGTAAACATGCATTAGTCAATAACACTGCACATATAGAAGCTATGTCGCGAACCTCACTGGCAATGTTGTGGGCATCCCTTTGCTACAGCTTCAGGCTAGCTGCTAGCGCATAGATAAAAGAACAAATTGGAGTAGCCATCCATGGCTATAGCATAAGATGAATCATCAGAAAAACTAATTTAAATTGACTAATTTCATTTGTTCACATAGCCAACACCAACAAATAATCAACAGCATGTGAGAAGCCAAACATGCTGACATGACATCAGAGAAAATTGGTGTTTAGCATTGAAATGTTACTCAGAGGTAAACAATCCTTCTCGTATAAAATGCAGTAAAGCCTACGGTAGAAGTAATACGAACTTTACAGGTACATGCAACACAGACATGTGGAATGAGATCTAAAGTTGTGTCAATACAGGAAATCATATGGAAGCGGCGGGAGGCGGGCACGTCGCTGCGGCGGAAAAAGCGACAGCGGGAAGGTGTCACGCCGAGAGAGAAGAAGAGGCGGGAAGTGAAGGCGGCGCCTGTTGGACCTCGAGAAGGAGGGGGACGGTGGCGCGGCGAAGAAGGGAGGGCGGCAGCGGCCAGGGTTAGCAATTGCCCCGGTAGCCGCCGTCTCAAGATCCGGTCAGCCCGAGGCCACCGCTACCACATCCGGCCAACACAAGGTCCGGTATCACCTGATCCGGCGGCCAAATAGCACGACAGGAAGGCTGCGAGAACGTGACAGTGGGAAGGATAGAGGAGGCGGCGCCGACCTTTGGGAAGCAGCGGCGGCGGCAATGGCGGCTGAGTAGGCGGCGATGACGGCGGCCGAGGAGGAGTTGCTGGAAGAGGAGCCGACGGTGGGAGAAGAGGAGGCGACTATCGTCTGTGGATGCAGCCTCCATGGAGGCTGCCTTCATCGGATCTCACAGCGGAGGTAGGCGGTTACAGGCGGTTTTGATGGGGGAGGAGGTGGAAGAGCAGGGGTACATAGGGAGGAGAACGGCCACAGCGGAGCGGCGATGGAAAGAGGAGGGCCACAACAAATGGGGATTAGGGTTCAGCGGGGGTTGAGAGAACAGCAGAGCCCACAGTATATATTCAGTGGCACGAAGGCCGTAATTTCCATGAACTGCGGGCATAGTTACAAAGGCCAAAAGGGCAGTGCTATGAGGAGAGGAAAAATCTTACGAGCGAACCGACAAAACCACAGAACGCGAAAGGGCCCAAATGTTAGCCCACGGGGAGGAGGATAGAAAAATGGGGAAATGCAAGGGGTTTTGCAAAGATGCTCGTTCGTTGAGGAGGCAGCACGCGTTGCAGGGAGGGAATGGCACGTAGGCACGGGAGGCGGCGTCCGCTCAGGATGCAGCACGCGTCGCAGGCGAGCGGACGACAGAAGGCACGGAAGGCGGCGTGAAGGAAAGTTTGTGAGACGGGCCAACGTGGCCTGCTGGTGGCCGCCGATCTCGCGGGATGAATGGCCGAAATAATCCGTCTACATGGCTACGACGAGAACGCAACTAATAGGGACGGCTACGCCGTATAATGAGTTAAAAAATGTCTTATTTGCAAACCCTCGTCTCTGAAAATTTTTGAAGCAAAAACAAATCTGACCCCTCCACTCGGGCTAAGCCGGCTCCCCTCCATGCATAGAGACGCCGATGACCAGCGCCTCCCTAGAATGCGACCCCACGTACTGACGTTCGAAGAAACCACCCTGCTGGTTATATTCGCTCGGCTCGGCCTAGCTCCGGCATAGCATCTAAGCACTATCATGGTTGCGCGGCAGCCTGAGGGAGGAGAAGAGAGGGATCAAGATAGGAGGAATAAGGTCATGCATATCTGTTTTTGTTTTGAAAAATCACTTTTTAGAAAACTGGGCTAAGGTTGTGTTTGGTTGTTTGTACCAGATTAAACCTGTATGAGATGGTACGAGTTGAATGGAATGGTTGGTTCAAGTGAGATGTTTGGTTGGTTGAACAAGATCATGCAAGATTTTATTTGGTTCTCGTATGGGTTGACGTAGAATCGTTCAAGTATTCAAATACCATCGAATAACACTTTAGATCTTCAGATAATTTTACCTTATGCATCATTTTATTCTGTATGATTTAAACTAAATTTAATTTTAACTTCAACATTCAAACCAAATTTTAAATTTAACTTTAAAATTGGATACAGTATTCAAATTGGATTTCAAATCCAAAATATATTTAACATTTGAATTTTTAATCAAATTCAAATTTAAAATTAAATTTTGAATTCAAAATTCAAACCAAATTAAACTTTAAGATTTAAAACTCAGCTCGTCTTTTCAATTCAGGATTCAAGCAAGTTATAAAAATAATTTAAAATTTAAAATCAACCCAAATTTAAAAAATAAATTTAGATTTAGTCTGAAAAGTTAAATCGGATTTTAAATTCAATATTCAGGGTGTATTGAAAATTCAAATCAATTGTTAAAAATTCAAATGTATTTTCAAATTCGAAATTTAAAATTTAAAAACGGATTTAAAATTTAAAACAAATTTCAAATCTAAACAGAATTCAAAATTGAAATCAATTTGAAATTTGGTATACTATAAAATAAAAAATATGCATTAAGAAGGCACGGGCCTACCAGAGAAAGTTGTACTGTGTCGTTAGACCAAATCGAGCGAACGAAGTCATACAACATATTGGATGATATTCCTTTTTTTTTATATCACATCGTTCAGGGTAATTTGGTACAGTTCACCCAATCAAACACATGGATTGACACAAATTATGTACCATCCTATACCGAAACCATCTCATTTAGGTAACCAAACACACCCTAATATACCAACACATTAGTATCGCTTGCATTGGAACCAATACTAACAGCGGCATCAGTAGTACCGGTTTGTAGCAACAGTAGAGATTTGTAGTTTTAGTACCGGTTGGAGGCAACAGTAAAGATTCCATTCATAGACGGGTACATGCCAGTTGGCATGCGGACTCATCATTATTGGTTCGTAATACGAACCGGTACTGATGGGGGCTCATCATTACGGGTTCGTATTACAAACCGGTACTGATGTCTCGTTTCTGAAAAAGCTAAAAGGTATGCATGTGCTAGTTATATCAAAGCGCGTTAGTGGGTGAGTTGACTAGAAGAGATGGGTGTAGGTCAAAGGTGGCAATAGGTGCCTCTCTTCCATAACTTTTTTCAAAGTATAGACCCCTTTTTTACCGGTTGGTTGAACCGGTATTGATGCCTCCCGAATTACCATTACCGGGTCAAAACCTGTACTATTGGCCCTTTACTAACCGGTAGTAAATGTCATTCCCGTAGTAGTGAATTATGATGGCTTTTTAAAAAGATATTGTGATCGAGAGAGGGTCGGCTATATGCACCCATCGTGATATGCGACTAGCGGCAAGGATAAATCTAAAGACTTCTTTCCTAAAAAAAAAAAATCTAAAGACTTCTATTTGAAAGCATAGATGTATTTCTCTGCGTACTACAACCCCCACCAGACACATGCAGTTGCATGACCATTTCAAACGGTCCTCCTTCTTCTGCTCTTCCTCTCCCTTCACTCTGATCCAATTAATCAGAGCACTCCCCCTACAGGAAACCAAAAAAAAAAAAAAACCAAAGCTAAGGATTAGGGCATGTACAACGGGCTTAATTACCCGTCTCTTAGAGCTGAGTTGGCAGGAAAAAATGGTGAGGTGGTATCGGATTTGAGAGGAACGAGG